>JANLJB010028765.1:0-11989 GCA_026212285.1 Bursera cuneata | reverse complement strand
GGTTACAAGTATCCCACAATACGGAGTGAGTATTCTCAAGTATTGTTTTTTGCTCTAGGTAAAATCCTCTATAATGTGAAGTGGGGTAAATTCCTCTCTAGTGAGGTGGGGTAAATCCTCTCTAGTGAGGTGATATAAATTCCTCTCTAAGAGGTGTGAGTAGGGAAATACTTGAGTGAGTGTGGGTGTAATTTGAGGTTTGGGAGTGAGGAAAAAGTCTATATGATTGTAATAATTTTCATATAGTGAAGTTTTTCTTGTCTTTGACAGCCCGTGGTTTTTCTCCGATTTTGGAGTTTTCCACGTAAATTCTTGTGTTGTGTTTCTTCTTAATTTCTCTATTATTCTCCTTGTTTTTTTCCTAACAGTTTGAACAAAATCAACAGCTAATTAAAAAAAGAGTAAAAAGGAGGCTTCGCAATCTATTAAAGACTAGCTAACCTGGAGTCTCTTACATCTTTTAACAGATGCCTGAGTAGATAATTGTTACCAGAATCTGCAAAAGGATGAGGAAGAAAGAAACATGGACGATAGCCTAATAAGTAATCAATAACCTCAATTTATCAGATCAAGCACAAAAGTTAGCTTCGTATGTCAATGTTTGCCTGAAGATTCAAGAACATTATATTATACAAATTCAATATACTCACAAGTCACAAGCCAGGGTTAAATTACTCAAGAGCTTGATCAAAGAATTACAGGAAGCCATGAGACTAGCGACATCAAGGCTCCACCGGGTGGGTCTCTCTTGAAACTTTCACCCTGATGTGGAGTTGTTTGGTGAAAGCACAAGTTATATATAGAGCATAACCCAACAGGGAAACCGTCAAGGGAGTAGGCTCCATTTGTAGAACACATAAGAAGTGGTTGTTTAAGTTTCCTAAGAAACTTGTGAAGGAATCAATATTCATTATATGGCTCAATTTGAGCAATAAAAACAATGTAGAAATTGGAAACGGACGCAGGTCCTTCACAATGAAAATTCCTTTTCTATCAAATTCCCAAAGTATGATATTGTAAAGAAGAATAAGGAAGCAATACCAATAATAGAACCAGAACAATTTAAACTAAGTTAACAATTCCTTGATCCTCCAATTTCTCAAGTCTCTGTGATGACTAGTAAAAGCTACAATTATAGGATCTATTAGCAATGCCATCACGCAGACCATCAGCCAGCCATTCTGTTGCAAATCAAATATAACAAACGGGATAAAACTAGCAACTGTGCATATTAGCAAGACAAAATTCTATCAGTGCAAATGCTGATGGTACCATAGCTTAGGAATTTACAAGATGACTAGTTATGATAAATATAAACTTCTAACGTGGAGAGGTTTGAGGATAGAAAATGTTGCTCCATTGGCAGAAATGGCTACCAGACAACTAAACTGACCTCTGCATCCTTGCATGGGCAGTTTCTGTAAAGCCAATAGTATATTAATACAATTTAATTGAATACAGAGGACGAACAGTTCGCAAGAACCTTGAGATTTTGAACAGCGCGGTTGGGAAACTTGCAAAGAGTTGGAATACTAGAAGCTTAGTTTGCATCAACACCTTCGGCCCATTCTATACAGAAAAATCTAGGAAAAAAGAGAGAAAAATAAAAGATACAATGTCTTGGTATGCACAATGCACTAACAATAGACTGAGTTTGAAACTTGATTCTATGATACCATTTTATGTAAGAAGTTTCTTGTCAATAATAATTAACAAATTAGAACATAAATGAGATAACGAGCAAGAAAAGGAATGCTGTCCACAACAGAAAAATAAATCATGTACAAGGGATTTGCAAAATATGGTACCATTGAGGCCATAATATGGCAGTCCATTTTCATTCAGCCATTTGCAAAGTGCTCTGAGAAAGCAGATCAATCCTTTTGCATCTGAAAAGGGACAACTAAGGACCCCCATGAAAATTCTAGCTAGTGGCCTGAGATGTTTGAGATGTTGCGTGACAAGTCCCATGACAGTGAGGCAGCCATGATTTGTGAAAGAGATTGCACTACTTCATCCATGGTTGGCCGATTTGTAGGATTTTTCTTTAAGCAACTATCAATCAATCTGATCACACGTGTGGCAAGTTCCGAAGGATAGTTCCCTTTCATACAAGGGTCTATGAAGTTCCTCAAACTCTCTTCTCCATCTTCCTTGTTAAGCGCAGCATTTAAGGCATCTGCTAGATGTATATTCTCCTCCCCGTACAATTCAACAGCCTCTTTCCCAGTAAGTATCTCCAGCATGAGAACTCCAAATGCATAGACGTCAAGCTTCGTGGAGATTAGACCATTTTCCAAATACTCAGGAGCCATGTAACCTTTAGTCCCAACAATGTGCCTCGTCAAGGCAAATTCACCTTCCTCCTCTTCTGTTGGCCTTGCTAGAGCAAAGTTTGCTATCTTAGCCCTGAAATCACCATCAAGAAGAACATTACTGCTCTTTATATCTTTGTGAACATGAGGAGGGTTGGTGAAGCTGTGCAGATAGTTAAGGCCTGTTACCACATCCAAGGCAATCTGTATTCTTTGAGCCCAATTCAAAAACTTCCCTTCATTTTTATTGTCATAAATCCAGTCACTCAAGGGTCCATTGACAGCGAACTCATAAACCAGATACCAAATTCCCTCATTGAAACAAACGCCAGATAGACGGGTAATATTAGAATGATTGACCTTGTTCAACAAATCTATCTCCTTCGACACATCTCCATTTACCTTCTTAATGGCGGCAAAATCACCATTTATGGTGCCACGATAAACAGATCCTTTAATCCAACAACTGGGGTTGAAATTATCTGTTGCAGATTGAAGTTCTTTAAAACTGTACACTTTGAGGGATTGAGCTATACTAGACACACCGTCCAAGAAGTCCTGTGATTCTTCGTCCAACTTTTTGCTTGATCGTTTTTCAAGTGCCTCAAAGCTGTCTGCGACAACAATTGAATCAGGCTCCTTCTTACCTTTCCGAAAGAACTTATAGAAAATAATAATGCAAAAGATCAATGTAACAAGACTTCCTCCTAGAACCCCTACCATAATATAAATCCATGTTTTATTTGAGCCTTTATTGGAGGACGAGTTTTGAGGTGGAGGTGGAGGTGAAGATGGAGGAGGTGGCGGCGTTATCGTTTGAGAATTTCTGGGCGGGTTCTGTAGAGGGACTAGAAGCGTAGTGAAGGGATAAATGGTAGATGCTTCTTCAGAAAGCCCATTTGCCTGAAGAGTCCTCCCAAGTTTCGCACCAAATCTTGCACTAATTTCAGAAACAGTATCACCCCAGGTGACTATGTAGCTCAACAAATATTGGACGCCAACATCAGATTGGTTCTTCGTGGGACAGGCGCATCTAAGAGGAACAGTGATTCTTGTACCGGAATATAAATTTTGAGTGCGATTGCCGTTTTGGTCCTTGAGAGCTTGACAGGTTGTCAAGCCCTGAAAGGTGTCATTTGCTATCAAGAAAATAGTATTACCATGCACAACAATATAGGATGTGTTTGCCTGGTAGTACTGACCTGAACACGAACAGTTGACAGGAACTATCACCAGCTTATTAGTTTCAAATGTTGCACTCTCGGAAGCTGAATTAATTTCAGAGAGCTGAGATGGGTTAGAGGCCAAAAGTTTGGAGATGGAAGCTACAGTGTTGTAAGGAGGTTGAGATCTGAAGATAAGGTAAGCTTGGCAACTCCTGCTCTGGCCATTACAGGAGTATCCAAGAACAGAAATTGAAGTATCTCGGTTGTGGCATTTTGTTGTAGCCTTCCTAATATAAGGCTGCTGCGCTTGAATCAAAGAACTGAAACATAGAATGCACAGCAATAGAACCGAAATGAGAGAAAGGAAACTCATGTTGCTTGGAAAGTGAGAAGACTAATCCAGGAACAATTTATGGTTAGGAACCGAATTTCTGAGGAGAAGTTAGATACCTGTGACTCGATCGGTGATATAGCATCTCTCTCCAAAAAAACATGTTAACTTGAATGGTGAAATAATATCTCTCTCCCAAAAAACCAAAAAAGCATGTTGACTCGATCGGTGAAATAGTATCTCTCTTTAAAAAAGAATGTTAAATTATTTCAAAAGCACCAAAGTTGCATTATGTGAAATTTTTCGGAACAGGGTAGATGAATCCTAAAGAAATTTAGTGGTTGACTCATGACTACACCAGAAAAATTTTTCACGTTGACCGTAACCATCATCTTCTAGCACTGTTGAACTTACGAAAAAAAAAAATGATATCTATGTTTGATAAGGTCCGTATCACGCTATTTCCAAGCGTAGAACATATACAATCCGAAGACAGGTGTCTTTAGAAAATGATTAAAAAATGAGGGCTTCGATAATACAACCTTCATCTTCAATCGTGCAGTAAACAATCGTATGCCAGCTGCCAACGGAAGCCCGAAGAAGTTTCCAAAACCAATGAATTGCATATGAAGAGAATAAGGTAAGATTACTTGCAATCGTATATATTCAAATATGATTTACAGAATCCTGTTGCGTGGAAATTTGTCATCACACTCCACAGAAAAACATTATTTACATATTTTTCTCATTAGTGGCAAATTTCTTTTCCGTTAGCCGGAGCAGATAAAAAACAGCCATCAAGTTTGACTTTGGGACATGAATCATGATGCAGGTAAAGTTCCTCAATTTTCTTACATTCATTTACATAAATTCCTAAATTCATAACCATAATCGTTTAATAAGTGCTACAAATCCGTTGAGAATATATCAAATTTAACTCTCCACACCCCCCAAAACCCCAAGGCTGCGACTCATATACATCTTTAAGAGATGGTCCGAGTTGATAATCATTACCAGAATCTGCAAATGGAGGAAGGAAAAGAACTAAAGGATGTAGCCTGATAAATAATCAACAACCTCAGTGAATCAGATCAAGCACAAAATAAATACAATCTCTTCGAAATGACAATATAACAAAAACTTAAAGCACAGAATTTTCACTAGATATATACCATGCGAGCAGAGTTTCAACTTTCAATAACCAATTTTATTTATTCCACTTTCAACTATATACAGCTCATTAATAGGATGCATGCTCCATAACTCAACCATCACCAGACTCCGAGTAGACTATATCGCTTTGACAAAGTTCCACAATTCATAGTTTCCTTTGGAGTGGTTCCAAAAACATTAGCTCCTGATATCAATATTTACCCATTAATGGGATCTATGACATAAAATACACAATTCAAATATACAAACAAGTTAGGATCAGATTACTCAGAAGTTGATCAAAGAATTACTGAAACCATGAGACTAGCAACATCAAGGCTCCTCGGATGAATCTCTCATTGAACCTTCCCCCAGCAAAAGTTCCCATAATTTTTTAGTCCCTCTGGCTGCAATGTGTAGTTAGTCGAAGCAAGCACCATGTACTACCATATCAGAGTCCAGCAAGGTAACCTTCCAGGGAGTAGGCACCATTTACAGAACACATGAACTAAAGGTTGCTTAATTTTCCAAAGTAACTGATGAAGGAATCGGTTTTCATTATATAGCTCAAACAGAGCATTAAAAATCTAGATATTGAAATGGACACAGGTTAATCCAAGTGAAAAATCCTTTTTTGTCAACCTCCCAAGGCTAGGTATGGTACTGTAAAGAAGAACAAGAAAATTATACCAATTATTGAACCAAAGCAATTTACACTTAGTTCACAATTCCTAAAAGTTCCCATTTCTCGAATCTGTAGAAAGACTAGTATGACACCAATTATAAGACAAAGAACGCCACCAGCAATGGAATCACGAAGTCCATCAGCCAGCCACTTTGGTGCAATAACAAATAAGACAAATCGAGCAACTGCCAATTTAAGGAAGATAAAATTTATCAGCTTAAAAATTAATGCTATTAGACACATACAATGAGATGACTAGTATGATAATATAAAACCTAACCTGGACAGGTTTGAGGAAAGAAAAGGTTTGCTCCGACAGCAAAAAATGCCACCCAACAACCAAATTGTCCTCTGCATCATTAGATGTAATTTTTGTAAAGCCCGTAGCATATAGATCCAATTTAACTGAGAACAATTAAAAAAAAAAAAAAAAAAAGTTGGAAGCACCTTAAGATTTTGAACAGCACGGTTGGAAAACTTGTGAAGAGGTACAATACTAAAACATTACTTCGCATGTGTGAACTTCGCCCTGTTCTGTTGAGGAGTAACAAAAGTCTATAGGGAAAAAGAGAGAAAAATAAGAAATACAGTGTCTCAGTATGGACAATGCAAAATTATGTAAAAATGAAAATGTACCAGGATTTACAATTCGGAACAAAAATGAGATAACAAGAGAAGAATGTAGTCTACAACAGAAATGAAAAATTATGTACATTGGATTTGCAAAATAAGGCACCAATGAGGCTATAAAGTTGGCATTTCTTTTTGTTTGGCCATTTGCAAGGTTTTCTAAGAAAGTAATAGATCTCAAATCAATTCGAGGATGAAAAAATCCCAACAAACCCTTTTGCATCAAAATGCAAAACTCAGTTCAGTAATCAATTTTCAAGCTTTTCAGGGGCTATACTTATTCAACTAAATTTCCAACTCACCCATGTCTTCAATTCGTAATATCTATATGCATACAGGTGACGATCGAGGAGATATATTTTCTATACGTAACAGTTAAACGGCTGAGAGATTATATAAGTGACGTATACAGTCAATAATTAATTAATAAATGAAACGAAATGGGGCGACTCACAAGGCAAAAATGGTTCCACCCCATTGAAAGCTGGCTCGATCCCCACTTCTGGAACCCAGCTCTGAATATGCAACACTTTCTGCGATTTCCTTTAAGGCCGCTTCCACAAAACTCTCCATCTTTGTTTGTCTTCACCAACTTTCTCTTTAATTGCATTTCATTCACTCCTCCTGAGATCTTGTTTGACTTGCCATTACTATTAGTCAGTTCCCGATAGTGCTTTTTCGAGTCCGAGATCCACAAAGCCATGTTGATTAAAATATTGGGAAACGTGGCAGACCTGCAGCCGTTGGATGCGATCAGTTCTAATGTTGATACGTATATCTGGGTTCCTCGTATGGAACGAAAGAAATCTTCCTTTTTCTCTTTTTTAAAGCAGAAAGAAAAGGTGGCAAAAGTTTAAAATGGGCCGCAGTGGATGCTGTTTGAAACCCAGTTTATACGTGGGCTGGGGAATTGAGTGCCCTAAGAAATGAACACTTCTGTAAGGGGGAAATTACAATAACCTCCCAATTAAATTTGAAGAAAACACTTAACCCCACACTTTTACTAAACTAACACTTACCATATAACTCAAGAAACATTTTATAAACTTCTCATATAACTCACACGTATTACATGATATATTTTAAATAAATAACTATTAAAAATAAATTATATTAATTAAGAGAGATAATATGGTTATAAGTGTACTTAACGTAACATTACTCTTTCAAACACATATATCTTAATTTAAAATAATAACAAGAATCTTTATGAAGATTTGATTGATAGAAGTCAGTGGTAGGCCTTTTTTTTCAATTTCTAGACTTAGAATTTCCGAGAGTAAACAATGGTTATCATTTGGTCAAGCCACAAACATAAAATACAGACATCGACTCGACAAGATCATCAAATTGGTTCCCCTGCTGGCGGTCTCACCGTTCTTTAAATATATATATATATAGAAGTCATGAGAATATGTATATATATATATACAGCTTTCATATAACTTTTGGAATCCATTTGCTGCCGTGTTGACAAATCCATCTTCTTTCAAATTCTACGTGCAATGATGCAAGAGCTTTGAAATTTCCTTTATTATGATAGTATATGTGACAAAAAAACGTATATAAAATTTTTTAAAAAGAAAGCGTTACAAATTGGGCTTACTGTATAGTAAAATCCGAAATACATTAGAGGTTGGATATACTTATGAGCTTGCTAAATGTTGGGACTCTCTTGTCTGTTCTCCTACGTGCAGAACCAGTTACATCACAACTGCGACAGGTTAAGTAATTTGGTCATTCATGGAAATGAAATTGCATAAGAATCCGAAGCTTATGAAATCTGATCAAAGCACGCATGGGCTTGAAATGTGATCAGTATATGCAAAGCTGTGGGCCTGTTGGCCAACGAATTTCGCTAAAGTTCAAGGTTTTGAAAGCATGCACTTTGATGATCAATATCATTAGAATTACTGTTCCTTCACCTAACTTTTTCGCCTACATGTATCTTCACATACTTCAATATTGCTTCTACTTTTGAAAGTTTCTCTACAGAAATATGGTATTATATATGACCATTGATGAGGTTCGTCAAACAACGAATACATGCTCTTTGGTCTTTTGCCTCCTTCCACAAGCCAAGCTAAGGGAGAAAAAAAGACATCTTTCTGCAAGGGCACAACTTAATTTGCGTATCTTATTCTAATTAAATTAAAAGATCATCAGAACATTACTTAATCATGATTAACACAAATATATATACATACAGAAGGCTAGAATAATGAATCAAAATAAAATAGACATTTTTTGAGTTGCTGATTTTCTAATTGATGAGAGCTTTCCATAGGTAGTTATACACGTACAAAAGCATTTAGTAAATTAATTAGGACATCATTTGGTAAAACTCCTGATAATCAAGCACTCCATTGCCATCAGTATCAAACACTTGAATCATCGCAACACACTCATCATAAGATCTTGCATCTCCCAGGCGGTTCAGCATCTTCTGCAACCCTTTTGGAGTTATGCAACCTTTCTTCTCCAACTCAAACATCTCAAATGCCTGCTTAAGATCATCCTCATCGCCTTCTCCTTTCATCAGTCGCAAAAAGTCTTCAAAGTCCAACAATTTGTCCCCATCGCTATCAAGATCATTGATGGCTTCTTCAGCCTCCTCGTGTGACATGTACTCTCCAATGGATCCGAAGTAAGCCCTAAGTTCAAGAGCCGATATTTTGCCATCACCATCAGTATCAAAACGACCAAAAACTTCTTTTAGCTCATCATCTTTGGTGATCTTCTTATGCACACGTGGAGATTCAGGAGAAGTAGTAGAAGAGCTTGATGTTGGGATAGAGTTAGACTTTGATCGGTGACGATGAAGGCTGAACTTCAGACCCTTATTAGAAAACCACTTAAACGACTTAGCAACTCTATCGATTGCCATCTTCCGAAATATTTGGTTCAATCAGGATGTAACATTTAACAGATTTGATAGATAGCAAAAGCTAAAATCGCCTGTCAAGGCATGAATCCAGGCTGAATTCTGAAAGTTCAAGGACTTGCCATGAAACTGCAGAGGGCTACAAGGGGACTGCTGCTAAGTGATAATAATATGTTTGGTTTGGAACTTTAAAGGAAGCTGCATGGCAACTTCCTAAAGGGTCCAAGAAATTGATTGCTGATGGAGCTCTTAGCTTGCATTCTATATATATATTTATTGTAACTCACACGCACTTTATAGGTGTAAAAATCACGCACTCGTCTATCTAGTTCGGCAAGGCAATGCTTCCTAGCTCCACTTTTTGCTCCAAATTTAGAGTGTTTTATTAAGGCTTAAAAGAAGGGCGATGAAGACTTGGGAATTAAGAGAAGCATATAATAGCTTCACTCGGAGTCTTCTGCCTAACAGATGTTGGTAACTTAATGTGACGTATACTAATGCAATATACCTCTTTGTCTTCGTTGGGTTCGTTGTTTATGTGGTGTCCAAATAGTGAAGACTGACCAAACGCGCAATCTTCTTGCAAATGGTTCAAACATTGGAGATGCTTACGTTTTTCAAGTTCCTATAAATTTTTGTTAGGTACGTCACCTGTCTTCTGTCAGTTTGCGTTGATACCACGCACGTATTCACGCTCTCCCAAGGCTAGCTTAGCCCTAGTTCCTCCACGTTTCAGTCATTTATATGATGCAAATTTCGTCTTGGGAAAGGCTGAAAAGTGAAACACCAGACGCAGCTAGCTCTGCTACTGATATTTAACCCTTGGTATTGCAATTGGGTGCGACTACCGAATGCATTTTTGTCTACTGTTTCGCTTGTCTTACTGTGGCAGCAGCATGGTTCACGGGGATACCTGCATCCAATCAAAAAGCAAGCAAAATGTTAATTCAAAAGAAAAGCTATATATATATATATATATATATATATATATATATAATTAGATTTTATGGATGAATGACTAAGATTTTGTATTTAGATTTGTTTTAAAAAATTGTCTCAAAAATTTGATCTTAAAGATATACATCAATTGAATCATAGATTAAAAAATTGTTTACTTAAAAGTTTTTAAGTTATGTCATCTTAATGTTTAAGATAGAAGAAGAAACAAGGAAGTGAATATGTTTGTGAACTATAATTATATAGATATAGTATATCATTATATTGGGCGAGCGAAAAAATTGATGTTTATAAACTTTTTCTTTATCTATATTATAACTTTTTACCCAATCATATAATAATTCTAATAGGTGATAAATTAAATACTAATGTTGGACCCTATCAGAAAGCTTAAGCATTTGGAATATATGGTTTCTTAATGTGGTATCAAAGGATAATATCCTTACTTTGAGTCATCAAATATATATATTTGTATTTGCTATTTATTAGTTTGCATGTATTTAGGTTTAAGTTTAACTCTGACTATTTGGTTGGTATCTAGGTTTGGGTATGAACCCAAATTGTTTGGTCCACGTAACATTGTAACGTTACACGTGAAGGAAAGTGTTAGAAAGACTACTTGGAGTCTAATTTTCTTTGTATTCGACAGGACAAATAAAAGGAAAGTGTTAGAAAGACTACTTGGAGTCTAATTTTCTTTCTGTTCTTTCATTGCATTGATAGAAGTCTACGTGGGAAATTGGACCTTCTTTCTTTGATTTTAAGTTAAAGCCAGATTTTTGGAAAATAACAATACCTACATTCTCATTCTCAAGATTAAGAGCTATTCTAAAAGTATTATAAAACAAAAATAGCATCCACATGTTTATTTTTTCAATAATTTTTGTCATAATCATGCACAGATAAGTTTAGTACTATTGTTAGACCCTATCTAAAAATTTAAGCTTTAAAAATAAATGATTTCTTAACAAATTCTTGATTAATTTCAATATGAAAAAAAAAAAAAAACTTAAAACGATGAAATAAAGTTTTAATTACGATTAATATTTGAATTCATCCAAAGATATAATTTTGGAATTACATTAAACAATACAAAGTATGATGATCCTTTCAAGCAAGTTTCCATAATTGAACTAATCATAAACTGGATGTTTTACACCAATCTCTTATTCTCACATACAATATGGTGGTGGAATTCCCATTCAGATTTGATTGGAATCCAAAATTCACAATACATAAACCTCTTGCCTATGATCGTGATCGTTTTTCGCAAGCTGTTTCCAACACAATAAATAGAACTACTCATATTTGCTATCAGCTACGAAATAATTTCCCTGAATTGGGCTGCACACCGATAGATGTCTCTTGGGCCCAAACCCAAGACCCAACAATCTAACAAAGTATACAAAATTTTATCCCGAAACTTTTACGCAGCGATAGAACTATAATAATTGGGAGCCAATAATGGTGCCTAAGGGAAAAAACAACAGTACAATGAAAAAAGTAAATTACTTTTGTGCATGACCTCTCATTACCTCAATGTAGCTCCGCTCGTATGTGTATGTGATTATTGCTTTGATCTGAAGGGGACCACGTTCATGTAGTTAAAAGTCGATTCGACTGTCATACGTACTGCTTTGTCATTGTGTAGGTCACAAATGGCAGAACTGGTTTGGGTTTGAGGAATGAAGGTAATTCATAACCGAGTGCAGCCCTTCTCTGGAACCATCTTATGCAAGGCCCATTTACGACAATTCAAGTTGGTCCGCTGACACGAAAACGAAATGGCCTTAGGCTAACTACATTATTGTATATAAAAATTAGATACGAGAGTGTATAAAAATTAAAAATAAACGTATAAAAGTTATA
>JANLJB010028764.1:0-10312 GCA_026212285.1 Bursera cuneata | reverse complement strand
ACTTGATGTGAAAAGCATGATTGATGCCAAAAATTAGCATATCTTGTATTCTAATATTTACTTGATGAGAACAGTATGGGGTATGGCTTATGCTAATTTTTGGCATCTTTGATGTTAGTATTTACTTGATGTGAATGGCGGGATAGCAATGATGCCAAATTTTGGCCTCTTTAATGCTAAAATTTACTTGATGTGGAACGGGATTGTATTGATGCTAAAAGTTAGCTTCTTTAATTCTATTATTTACGTGATATGAACAATGTGGGAGTGGGTTGATACTAATTTTTGGAATCTTTGATGCTAATAGTTACTTGATGTGGAAGCAAGACTATAACATTGATAAAACATTGCCTTTTCTTGTTACTTGAAGTTGTTTTTCTTATTTTATTGGGTCGTTTTCTTGTTTATCAATATTATTTTTCTATTCATATTTCTTGATTATATTTTTCTGCTCTTTTGAAATTATTTTTCTTGTTTATTGAATTCTTTTCACATTATTTGATATTGTTTTTATTTTCTGTTTCATTAGATTTTTTTTTCTTTTTAATTGAATTATTTTTTTTATTATTTGAAATTGCGTTTTCTGTTTCATAAGATTTTGTTTTTATTCTTGAATTTTTTTTTTTTTGGTTACTTGAAGTTGCCTTTTCTGTTTCATGAGATTTATTATTATTCTCGATTTTTTTCTTTTTTATCGAGTTCTTTCTCATTTTACTTTGAAAGTACATTTTCTGTTTCGTAAGATTTATTTGATTCTCTAATTTTTTTTAATCTTGTTTATTGATTTTTTTCTTATTACTTGAATTTTAACTTTTCAGCTTCATGAGATTTTTGTTGATTCTTGAATTCTTTTTGTATTTTTATTTCCTATTAAACTATTGAGAAACACTCCAAATGGTGCAGTGGAGTATGTGAAAGTATGATTACAGAACAAAATTGTGCTTGATTCTTCAATGTTTTGTTCTCCTCTTGTTTTGAGTATGTCACTTTGCTTGAGCTAACTCTGAAGGGCAATTTCTTACCTACTATTTGTTTGATAAATATATAGTGGATTCTGATAAATATATTTCACTGGAATTCTGGTTTGTGGTTGAATTTGGAATGCTTGTTTCCCCTACTATGCATTGAATGCCTCCCGGACTTCTTGCGGATTTGTGGATTTGAAGTAAATTGTGTGAATTATTCATTCATGTGGCTCCAATGTTTTGTTTCATTTGATAGGTTGGTAACGACATTGACAAAATAGAGGATGTCCAATATTTTGCTTTTTGATCTTTCATATTTTTACAAATCTGGGCCGAATCTTCTTCTGTTTAATTCATTGGATTTTTAGAGAACAGTTTGGTATTTGAGAAGTACTACTTCCTTTTTCAGAGCTGTGTCTGTTTGCAAGTTTAGGAGCTGATTATTTTAGTTATTTTTAAATTCACATGTTTCTCTTCAGGAAAAACAAACCTAACACTTTTTGTCTGAGAGTTGTCTATTTCACCTGTGGCTAATATGTGAATGGCGGGATTAAAGTGATGCTAAATTTTGGCATCTTTAATGCTAATATTTACTTGATGTGAAAAGCATGATCGTATTGATGCCAAAAATTAGCATATCTTGTATTCTAATATTTACTTGATAAGAACAGTATGGTTTATGGCTTATACTAATTTTCGGCATCTTTGATGCTAGCATTTTCTTTATGTGAATGGCGGTATAGGAATGATGCTAAAATTTGGCCTCTTTAATACTAACATTTACTTTGTGAATCGGGATTGTATTGATGCTAAAAGTTAGCTTCTTTAATTCTATTATTTACGTGATATGAACAATGTGGGATTGGTTTGATACTAATTTTTGGCATCTTTGATGCTAGCATTTACCTGATGAGAAAGGTGGGATTCTGGTGATGCTAATTTTTGGCTTCTTTGATGTTAATATTTACTTGATGTGAAAAGCAAGATTGTGCTAAAGCCTAAAGTTAGCATTTTTTATTCTAATATTTATTCGATAGGAATAGTGTGAGGCTGGGATGATACTAATTTTTGGCATCTTTGATGCTATTATTTACTTGATTTTCTACTCTTTAGTGCTAAAACATGATTTTGAAAAGAGGATTTTATCAATGTAAAAAATTAACATCTTTGATTCTATTGTTTACTCGATGTTAACAGTGTGGGATTAGGGTGCTGCTAATTTCTGGCTTCTTTAATGCTAATATTTACTTTATGTGAAAAGCAAGACTGTATTAATGCCAAAAATTAGTAGCTTGTATTCTAATATTTACTTGATGTGAACAGTGTGGGGGTTGCTGTGATACTAATTTTGGTTTCTTTGATGCTAGGATTTATTTGATGGGAATAGTAGAATTGAAGCTAGTAGTCACTTGATGTGAATAGTAAAATTGGAGTGATGCTAATTTTGGCCTCTTTAGTGTAAAAATTTACTTGATGTGAAACAGGATTGTATTGATCCTAAAAGAATGGATTGGGGGGCCATTAATTTTGTACATCTTTGATGCTAGCATTTACCTGATGTAAATGGTGGGATTGGGGTGCCACTAATTTCTGGCATCTCTGATGCTAATATTTACTTGATGTGAAAAGCAAAATTGCATTGATGCCAAAAATTTGTAGCTAATATTTACTTGATGTGAAAAGCAAAATTGCATTGATGCCAAAAATTTGTAGCTTGTGATTCTAACATTTACTTGATGTAAACAGTGTGGGGCTGGTTTGATACTAATTTTTGGTTTCTTTGATGCTAAGATTTATTTGATGGGAATATTAGAATTGAAGCTAGTAGTCACTTGATTTGAATGGTAAGATTGGAGTGCTGCTAATTTTTGACAACCTTGATGCTAATAATTACTTGATTTGAATTGTGCGTGACTAGGATGATGTTAACTTTTGGCATCTTTGATGCTAGTATTTACTTGACGTGAACAACAAAGTTGAAGCTTATATTTACCTGTGAACAACTAGATTTGTGGTGGTGCTAATTTTTTTCTTTGATGCAAATATTATGTGAACAGTTAAATTGATATTAGTATTTATTTCATGTGAACAACGGGATTAAGGTGATGCAAATGGTCCAGTGAAGTATATGATAGTGGTATGATTACTGAACCAGATTGTGCTTGATTTTTCAATGTTTTGCTTCACCTCTTGTTTTGAGTATGTCACTTTGCTTGAGTTGACTTTGAAAGGCAATTTCTAACTTACTATTTATTTAATAAATATATAGTGGATTTTGATTCATTGCCTAACTAGGAATCCTTGTTTCCGCTGTATGCTTTAAATGCTTTCCAAGACTTATTTGGATTTGTGGATCATTATAGAGAGACAGCTTGTAAGGACATTCTCTCTCCATGCTTTCTTTACCTACCAATAAAAGAAACTAGTCTAACCTAGAAAGCCAGATGGATTTAATTGGTATATCCCTTCTTGTAATCCTACAGGGATTTGCGCGTTCCTGATAGGTAGGAGAAGGGGCCCTGAAATCAGATTTTTAACATCCTTTAATAGAAGAATAGTGGATTTTTTTATACCTGATTTACTTCACAAAAATATCTAAAAGAACAAGTCTTTTTGTGAAGGGGGTAGACAAAACGGAGAATGAAAAGATCTTAAATTCAAAAGGGTAATTCACCAAAATGGAGAGATATCTTAATTCCATAGTCAATGGCTATGAATACATTAGTTGGTGGCTTGGTGCCTTATCAATTAAAAACTTAAAAAAAGAACAGACAGACACTGTTTGTGTTAAAATTTTATTATTATTTCTCAAAAATATCCAACATCGAGATAATTCCTGTAAAACATTTTCATTCTTCAATAAACTAAAATCTGTGTAGACTATATTTTCTTTAGTTTGACTTAATATTATTAATTATATTTATATATACAAAGTGTACAATCCCAAATGCAGCTGTATAATGTTTCTGTGGTGATGTCGTAAGGTTAAATATATTCTTTTTCACAGGCTACGACGTATATGTGGCAGTGTGGAAGGGAAGTGGAAACTTTTGTTTTTGGTTCTGCTTTTCTTTCAGCTTTCACAGTAATTAAGCTAGTCTTTACAAATTCCACCAAGACATTCCCACATCGGATTCTGATGGTTGCACTTTGTTGAGATTACTTATAGTTTAAGAAAGCCTCATGAATTGTATTGATTTAACTGCTTTCGTCTTCAGAAACGTTATAATTTTCCTTCTGCGCAAACAAATAACTGATCTGCTGAAGAACCACCAGGTAATTAGCAAGTCTTGATCAAGGTAGTTTATCTAATTATTTACAATCATGGTTGTTCATTGTAGTCTTTCAGTGTTTAGCAGAAGGAAGAGTACTATTATATATGTGCCTTTAGTTTAAGTTGTCAGGTGATTAATCATCCTCAGTGTTTTTATTATCAACCAGAGTTTAGAGCTCTATTTCTTTACTTTATAATCTTAATCATTGGAGAAAAAGAATGGTGATTTACTACACTTTTTTTTTTTTTACTTGATCTGGATCTATTGTTTGGACTAAAATCAAGTGAAGGAGATTGAGATGAAGTGAGAGGGAGTTTTAAAGAAGAGAACCTGAAGAATGAAAAATAAATAAATAAAAATTGCTGAAAAATTATGAATACTATATTATGTTCTATGCTTCTTATCGAAGGAAGGCCTCATATTAGTGAACAATTTTAGCTTTTTAATCGCATTTTTTATATCTTGATGTTGATGTGATATACCTATTAAACTAATAGACCGAGTGAAGATGGTGAAATTCCAGGTTCTACACGTCAAATAAAGTATGCAAAATTTTGAGTGCCATACCTTCATTAATTGGAACTTTAGCATTCATAGACCTTTACTAGGATTGGCATCTATTGGGTCTGATCAGGTTTGGTCCAACCCGACCTGATCCAAATAAGACCGAATTTGGAGAAATTAACCTAGGATCGGATTTTGCGATGGATGAACCTGACATGGTTAGGTTGGGTTGGTGGCCCGGCCATTTTGGGTTGCATCGGGTTCATCCATAGCAAAAAGGGCGAGGCCCCTCACAATCACAAGTGAAGATTTGATCAAGATGGACACCATGCCCAGTGTTCTGATGAAGCCATTATCTCTATCAACCTATAAGGATTACTTTGCTGCTCATATATATTCTGAGGACTTAAACATTGAGATGATAAATTAACAATGTCATTTCTTAATATTTGTCGCAAGGTGAAACCATAAATATTATTTTACTTGCTACTCATTGAGGACATATCACTTGCCATTAGTGCACTATTACTCATTCATGATCACATTAAATTGAAACAGTGTTAGATGAAAGTAATTTAGGTACTGATGGAAAAGTAAAAGTGTTAAGTCTTGATTTGTATTAACTAATCTTATATCAAATGTGAGCTGAAAATATTGTATATTTGTTTATTGAGTTGTAATTTGGTCAATGATCAAATGTGTCTGTGTATGAGAAGAAATGATGTCTACTGGAGGCTAAATATGGAATTGGTTTAACTTTGTTGGATTTTGTTCACCTGCTGATCGATCAAAATAAAACAAAGTTCATTTATAATTACAAGATATGTCACTGCTGATTTTGCTCGTCTGATGATCGATCAAAATAAGAACATAGAGTTCATTTGAAATTACAAGATTTGCCATTGACTGAGCTGGTAATGTGGCAGTTTCTTCATACTACAAAAGGACATTATTTTCAGATTCAAAAACATGTCTCTACTGCTCTAGAAACAGATTTTTCATCCTTTGGAAATTCTTTGAGAGACTAGAGAGAAGGTTTGAGCTGATCTTTGATTTGTTCTTTATCTTTAAATGATTTTATTCATCTTTTTGAATCCTTATCATCAGGGGTGTTCACGAGTAGCCGAACCTAAACTGACCCATCGGGTTTGACCCTAACTGATGGGTTTTGGTTGGGTTGGCCTAGTATCCAAACCGATATCAAGTCTAATTTTTTATAACCCATCAGGTTTGGATGGGTAATCAGGTTAAGTTATAAAAACCTGAAACCCGACCTGAACCAAATAATATTTGAAAAATTATACATTCATAAGATTTGAAAACACCTTACCTTAACACTTGTTTCCTTTACAACTAGGCCAAGTGCGATTTTGTAAATTTTATGTAAAAATTTTTATTTATTGTATAATATAATATTTATCAAATTCAAACCTACCACCTACCACCTTAAACAAGCTCATAACAACCTTACCACAAGGTTGAGCCTTATTTCACATTTATTATGTAATTTTTTTTATTTATTGTATAAAATATAAGTATCTACATTCTGTTTAGCTAATGAGTTTTGAACCCTTGCCCTCCGCATGATTGTTTTGTAGCTTTTACTGCTGGGTTACATTTTATTTTACAATTTTTGTACAAAATTTTATATTTAATGTCTAATATAAATATTTGATTAAATCCGACTCAAACGGACGAGCCACCCGTCTACCCGTCCAATCGACCTGAGTTGGTTACTGATTTGAAGCTGGTGAGGTGTGGGTGATCTTCTCCCTCACTCGATAGTGATCGAGTCGGGTCAGCTTGCCCAATACCCGAACTTAGTCGACCTGTCAACACCCATACTTCTCATTTTAAACCTACGTCTGTGCTGTTCATCATCTTCTTCATCTAGATGGTCTGGTATTTTTGTGAGACAGAGTTGTTGAGCTTTGATTTTTATAGATCTAGGTTCTATTCTAGCTTGTTAGTTGATTATCTCACTCTTTATCTAGTTTTCTGAGCTTTTACAATAGATTTTGAAAATGGGTTTTTATGGGTTTTATGCTCTTTGCTATGAGCTTGAGTGAATGAGTTTGTGAGCTTGATTTAAAGGGTATTTGAGCTGTGTGAGCTTTATTTAACTCAGATTTAGTAAAAGCACTATCATCCGTGTTAGATCTAGGTTGCCTAGATAGAAAATCCTGCAGCAAGGTGAGTGAGGATATGCTCTCGATGGAGTGATTCCAGCTGGGTTGAAAACAGTCCTTGTGAAGAAACATTCAGAGGGAGGTATTGGATGAGCTGTCTTGAGAGTTTTCAGGAATATACAATAATGAGAGTTTGCAAAGGTTTTGTGAGAGTAATTCATGTGTTGTAAATAAATTTGTTTTTGATGCGACATATACCCCGGAAGATTTTTTTCTTATTGTGAGGTTTCCCTTTGTTATCAAAATTATTGTGTTTTGTTTACTTCTTTATTTTGGTTGCTGGATGTTTTTGTTTGATTTGTATGTTATATCTTCTTGCTTGTTGCTGGGTTATTTTTCAGATCAGATTTATTAATATTGTCGTTTGTTTCTTACAAATCTGATTTTATTTTAATGTTGCTGAATTTTTCAGATATATTCTCTGAAACTTGTTTGTTAATATTTCAGATTTGAGTTTTTTTTATCTCGTTGATGGAATGATTCAAATGTGTTGCTCATTGGTCTGTATATGAAAAGTTTAAATGTCAAATTGTGTTATTTGGATCAAACCTTGTTTTCTAAAAAAGGAAAAGATACCAAGATAACCCTATGCTATCGAAGTTCAGGCATAGACTAGACTATAAAGACTTTTGGGGAGTTCTAAAAAGGATTCTCTAATTAGGATTTGGCATGTAAGATTCAGGAAGGACCATTACACACAGCTTTGGCGGCTACTTAAACAATATGTATAGAACATAATTTGCAATTTGGAATAAGATTTTGACTTCTTATAGATGATAACAATAATAGGAACATAAGGGAATTTGTGTAAGTTAGATACTAAGTGAAGAACTTCTTGGTTTATGACGTGGTAAGTGATGTCTTTTTTCTTATATTCTGCATTGATGGTTCTAGGAAAATAAATTATTGGAACTTAAAGGTAATTCTATTCTTCATTTAATTCTATTTTTGAATCTTTCAAATGCAGTTAAATGATGTTCATATTTATGTATTCATCTATGTTCTTGACAAGCATCACTAGACGAGTTATTTCCTATAAAACGAGTAGCCACAAACAACTCTTTTTCATGATTGTTGTACTATTTGTGCTTGTTATCCTTCCCTTTGCTCGTTCTTACAGAATCTGGCGATATGACCCTTTTGTTTGCATGATCTGCATTCTACTTTTGGGTTACGCCAGTAACTTGATTGTCAACGTAACTTAATTGTTGATTATTGGTCTTGTTGTAGTGTGGAGAATATGGAAAATTTCCTTTGAAATCTTCATTGGCGTTGGCCTCTTACCTTTGTTATCTTCATTTGCTTGAAAAGTCCCTTCCATAGTCTTCTCCTGTCTGTAGGCTCTTCTTTGCTCCTGAGCCTGTATTGCATTGATCAACTCTCTCAATGCAATGGTTGACAGGTCTGTAGACTCTTCAAGAGATGAGCTCAAGGAGAGTTACTAGAATTTTTATCACCACTCTTTCGGGAAGTATCTCTCCAAGTTTCCTAATCTTTTTTACAATTCCCATCGCCATGTTAGAGTAGTCCTTGAGTTCTTCAAACTCCTTCATCCTCTGCATCTCAAACTCCCTTTTAAAATTCAAAATATGCATCTTTCTTATTTTTTTATTTTCCTGGTACTCATAATTAATAAGATGACATTCAGAATATGCATATTTTCTTGTATTTTCCTTATATTCCTCTTTAATAAGATCTCATGCCTGTTTTACTGATTCATATGCCATAATCTTAGTGAATATGGTTTTTAAGAGAGTTGAGTGAATGTAGGTTTTAACCTTATGCTTTATCCTTCTTCCATCCCTCTAATCTTTGATCTGAGCTACTGTAGAATCCTCAGGCAGTATAGGTGGTGTTGCTATGAAATTATTTCCTACTATGAAATTGTTTCTTGTTATCTCTCTCAGGTTAGAAGTGTTTAGAATTGTTTATTGAAATGATCATCATTACAATTCAATCAAAAAATCTCACAAGCCCTTAATCACGTTCTGATATTAATGGTTGGTCTACGAAAATAACAAATAATAGATAAAGAAAGTAGATATTTTCGGAGAAATTCTTCTGTAGATATTTTTGAAAGAAATTCTTTTCACACTTTTTCATTAATAAAACATCAAATTTTTATAAAATATTAGATAAATAAATAAAAAAACTTCAGCTATGAAAAATTATCTTCTTTTTTCAAATAATTAAGTAGATAAAGATAAAATGTAATTTCCGTCTGTTTTAAGTGTTCAAAATAATAAATATTGATGTATTGGAAAACATTTTGCAACTGTCTAAAATTAAAATTTTATTTTTCTATTTTGTCATATAATAAAATTGAATGACTTGAAACGGATTAAAAAAAAAAAAAGAAGATTCTGTTTCTATCTTCCTTTATTTTCAACATACTACATTTATATATGAAAAATATATCTACCAAGTTTAAGAACCTTACCTTATTAAAAAAAAAAAAAAAATGATCCCAGAGCCAGAATCTTATTGTCACCACTTTGATTTATTAAACAAATTCCCTTAGGGTCTGTTTGGCTCGAACTTTGGAATCGAAAACGGAATCGGAATCAGAATGGTTATTCATTTCTCCTGTTTGGTTCAGTATGGAATCGAAATCCGATTCCTGTAAAAGTTGTTTGGATTATAAAAAGTTTGGAATCGGAATTAATATCAAAATTTTAAATTACTCATTGTAAAAATATATAAAATAATAATAATAATAATAATAAATATATATAATTGTTATAATAAAATATGAATTTTCATCTTTCTTGCACTTCATTTTTATTTTACCTTTTATAAAAAATATTATAGTATTTTTTTAATTTATTAACTTTTTTTAAACATTATAACCTTTTATTAATCTTTTTAAATATTATATTTTTTTTTACATGTTATAATTTTTTTAATTTATTAACTTTTTTTAAAATATTATAATTTTTTAATTTATTAACCTTTTATTAAAAATATTATAATTTTTTATTTATAATTTATTACCATTTTAACAAATATTATAATTTTCTAATTTATTTATATTTTTAAAATATTATAATATTTTTTAAAAATTATAAATTTTTTTAAATTATAAAATAGTAAAAAATATTATAATATTTTTAATTTATTATCCTTTTTTTAAAATATTATAAATTTTTAAATTTATAAACTTGTTTTAAATATTATAAACTTTTTAAATTTATTAACCTTTTTTAAATACTATAATATTTTTTAATTTATTATCCTTTTTTTAAAATACTATAACTTTTTAAATTTATTAACTTTTTTTAAAAAATTATAAACTTGTTTAATTTATTAACCTTTTTTAAATATTATAATATTTTTTAATTTATTAACCTTTTTTAAAAATATTATATCTTTTTAATTT
>JANLJB010028761.1:0-11690 GCA_026212285.1 Bursera cuneata | reverse complement strand
TTCCCTGTGGATCGACCCCGGTCTTACCGGGTTTTATTACTTCGACACTCCTATACTTGGGAGACAATCCTATTTTGGACGTGTCATCATGAACATTAAGTTAATGATATTAATGTCTAATGATCCAAAGCTAATTTAATGATAAAGTTATTGTATATATAAAGTAATTATGTCATGAACATCATATATAGGAGACATAATGCTTTATCATAGCTTGAATTCAATTCACAACCTATAAATTAAGTTGTCACTTAATTTGAATAAAGTAAAGACTTTGGGCAAAAACACTTATGTTATATTTTGAATGCATTGAATAAGAACCAAGTGAAATATATAGTTTAGGGTAAATGTTGTAACTAAATATAAATTCCATACCCTAGTCGAAATAAGTTTGGGGGAAATACAAAAACATGTCGAAATATTTTGTTTTTAGACTTCAGACTTCATATTAATTACTGGTATTGAATTCAAACTTCTTCCCTAAATTCTACTTCTCTACTTTCTATTTCTTTCTTCTTGCGACTAGTTCCCGACCACTTAATATATTTCTAAAATATCATTATTGACTTTAATTATTTTTTTATTTTGTGAAACCATTGCTTTTTATCTGTCCTTCCCTAAAGGGATAAATACTAGACACCCTCAACATTTGGATAAAGCAACAAACTCCCTCCAAATTTTAAGAAAGTACTAAACACTCCTAAAGTTTGGCTAAAGTAACATAGACACCCCAGATTCCTTTTTAAGACTTTTTTACCTTTATATGTCTTTTTTAAAATTTAACAAAATATTAAAGGTCCTAGACAAATTTCATTAATCACACAAAACCCCGAAAGATTTCATTAATCATCACAAAACCTCCTATTACAAATTTTTTTTAATATATATATAAATAATATCAATTCAATATTTAAAATATTAACATAAATTATTACTTTTAAATTGTTTAAGAAATATAAAACCACACACACAAACACACACACACACACACACACATATATATATATATATAATAAATCTAAAAAAAAAAGTGACATTTTTTTTTGAAGAAAAATATTTTTGTAAAAAATCAACTCAATGAAGAAAATTGTTAACTTGGGAGAACCTGAGAACTTCTAAACTAACTATTCTAATCATATTTGTTTCCTACATTCTAATAAATTTTTATAAAATTATATATTTTTAACATTACATTATATTTTTTTAATATTTTTTAGCATTATATTTTAATTTTTTATAATGTTGAAATATCATAAAATATATATTATACTTTTTTATTTTTATATTTTTTCTAAGAAATTTAAAAGTAATAAAATTTTAAAATATTGAATTATATATTTCATAAATATTTTAATATTATATGATAAAATCTTAGGGAGCAAGTGACATTTAAAAAAAAATAATTAAGAAATGTCTTTATAAGAAATGCTTTTAAAAAAATATTTATAAAAAAATATGAAACAAATATGATTGGACTAGCTAGTTTAGAAGTTCTCTAGTTCTCCCAAATTAATAATTCTCTTCGTTAAGGTGATTTTTCACAAATTTTTTTCTAAAAAAACATATATCTTATTTTTTGAGATTTATAATATAATATTAAAATATTTAAAAAATATATTCGTTCAATATTTACAATGTTAGCATAAAATGATTACTTTTAAATTGTTTAAAAAAATATAAAACTAATATATATATATATATATATATTTATTTATTTATATTAATTTTTTTATAAAAGGGGGTTTTGTGATGATTAATGAAATATATCAGGGTTTTGTATGATTAATTAAATTTGTTTAGGACCTTTTATAATTGTTAATTTTGAATAAGACAAATAAGAGTAAAAAAGTCTTTAAAAAGAATCTAGGGGTGTCTATGTTACTTTACCCAAACTTTAAGAGTGTCTATGTTACTTTCTTTAAATTTGGAAGGAGTATGTTACTTTTCCCAAATGTAGGGGGTGTTTATAGTTACCCCCTTCCCTAAACTCAACCTTTATTATAACTTATCCTCGTAATCAAAAATAGCCATTTTTAATTATTTTATTGTTAAATAATATTTAAATATTAATTTGAAATTACATAGCTAATAGCTAATTCTTTTAGATATTTTTGTTATTTTTTCACATTATTTTTACGATATATTAACTAAAAAAGCTAAATATTTTATAATACTATAATAATTTAATTTTAATTTTTTTCAAAATAAAATATCTAATATTTATGAATACAATTGAATGTCAGTCATTCAACATTAAGATTATTTGTTTTTCAACTTAATATTGATTATCGTATATTTTTTTCTGAATTTAAAAAGAATTAACTTTTATATGAATGAAAAAAACTGAATGTGTTAATATAATTTTTTTTTTCAAAAGTACCCTATAAAATTTAAATATTTTCTATTTTATCCTTTTATTTATTTATATATTCCATAAAGTAAATGCTACAAGATTAAATATTAAGATATGATAAAGATTAAACATTAGTGACCCTTATAAAAATGGCAATGAATTATTTTATCTTTCTCAAGGCTATGTATTTTAGTAAAACTAATATTCTTCAAACAAAATTAAATATTTCAATAATAAATAAATCTCATAACTTTATTTTAAATACGTAATATTATAATTATTTTTTCTTATATTTTTGTTCATCAAGATAATTAATTTAAAAAACAGCGGGCTTATGATTCAACAAAAATATGATCTAAATATATCATAGACATTTATATGGATATACGCTTCAAAATATTGTTTTCAAACATTTTCAATTCAGATGTTACAATAAATAAAAAAACAAACAAACAAACAAACATATCATGTCCTCCAATAAATTCAAATATATTTATATTTTAGACAAATAAAAGAAAACACTCCGTAATACGTTAAATTACTATTTTTCAGATATTTTCCGTACAAAGACAAACAATATAAAGATTTATTATTACACTTTAAAAAATTAAAACAAATATACTAAATATATCATTCAAATATTTATATTTAAATCCATTTAGATTTCAATCAAAGTTAATTCACAATTCATATTCATTTAGATTCCAAACAAAGAAAACAAATACCCTCTTAGTATCGAATCAATGTCAAAATACTCAAAAGTTTTGGTCCTAAACTTAACCACGGAGTCTAGAAAGTTTCTCTGAAATTGCGTAAATCCAACCAAATCAATGGGAATTCCAAGATTTAAAAGCCTATATGAAATGGGCTTAAAACGCAAACTCATATGGAGCCCATTATGCTTTTCAAAGGCCACGCAGCAAATCTCAAGCTTTTTATCCCTCCTGCAAAAATATTCATTTATCATAAGGCTTTTAAATATGGAGTGGTTAATGACTCGAAAGAATGTCTCGGCTGGCGTGGGATAGGGAGAGAGAACGAGCAAAGGGAGAAATGTTCACAAAAAAAAAAAAAAAAAAAAAAAAGTTTCCATGAAAAATCAGCNAAAAAAAAAAAAAAAAAAAAAAAAAAAAAGTTTCCATGAAAAATCAGCTGGGGGGAGGGAAGGAGAGAATGATTAGGAGAAATGGCAGGATGGAGATCAGGAAATGGTCTCAATAGTTCCTAGAGGCGTCCATATCAGATGGAGAATGAAGAAAGATTAAAAATGAGGGTGTCGGGCCTTAAGATGGCTTTTGAGTTTAGAGGCTAAACTCAAAACACCCCATGACAAAACTGAAAAATCACCCCTTAGAATCTAATAGTTGATGTAAAATCAGAAAGATAATGAGTTGTAAAATCAGAATAAAAGTTACTAGAGTAACAAAACTGTAAGGATGTAACGGTAAGAAAGCTAAAACATAAAGGAGCGATATGGTGCCATAGAGAGCAATTTTATTATGCTTTAAACAAACCATTCGGCCAGGCAAAATTACAAAGGGATTTTCTCAATTTATAGTCTCCATGACGGCCCCATGCTAAAAATTAGAGTTTAACAAATCACTCTACCAATAGGAATCATACAACACATTTGGCCAATAGGAATTTAGCAACATATCCAACCACTAAGAATTGGCTAAATGGTAAGCCATGTGTTAATTATTGAAAGTAGATGAATTTCACTTATCTTTAGAACCCTCCCCTTTGGAATTATACCACTTTCAGATAATTATATTTGACTTTACTAAGAAAAAATCTAGTGGGATAAAAAAATTAGTAAAGAAATACAATTATATGATAAATTAAAAAATGGTGTTAGACATAATTTGTCTTGTTAAAAACCTCGCCAGTAGAATCCAATGGGACAAAACCTTATCTGAGAAAAAAAGAGTACAGTGCGTATGTGTCACAAAACTGGTCCCCTTGATTATGGCAGAAGGTCATCCATCAATTTGGTTGCATATTGAGCAATCACATACTGATCTTGTATCCCAATTTTTCAAATGTTAGTGTTAGTAATATTTTGGTGAACAAGTCTACAAGATTATCATTGGAATGAATCTGTTTCACATATATTTTTTTGGCTTTCTTGAAGTCTGTGCAAGTAAAAGAATTTAAGTGAAATATGCTTAGTTCTATCTCTTTTGATGTATCCTCCTCTAACTTGGGCAATATAGATTGTATTGTCTTTATATATGATAGTGAGGATCTATAGTAGAGGATAAGTTGCATGAACTATAGATGTGTTGAATAAAAAATCATAACCATATGCATTCTTGGCAAGCTTCATGCAATGCAAGTATTTCAAAATGGTTAAAAGAAGTAGCAACTAAAGTCTGTTTAGTACACCGGTATGAAATTGCAGTTCCGTTATAAGTAAAAACATATCATATTTGTGATCAAGTTTTATGGGCATCAAACAAATAACCAGTTGAGTACGTGTTAAAAGTATATAATTATGTAAACACAGAAAATTTGAATAATGTATTTACATGACATGTTAGTGCATGACATGTATGTGTTATTGCATACGAATACATGTGTATGGGACTATGTGTGTACATATATATATGGTATATGCAAATTGTTGGTTATATATGAGTACAAACTGCCAAGAAGAAATTCAAAAGGGGGGTGAGACAGAGAGTGCGCGCCCCGGTCTAGAAGGGATCCATGCCCCGATGTGGAAAAGGAAGGAGAGACAAAGTGTGACGTAGAGAGTTCATGCCACAGCATGAACTGGTTTGGTGCCTCGGTGGAGAAATGGTAGAGAGTTTGTGCCCCAACGGGGAATAGATCTATGCCCCTACGTGGAAGGGACAAAGACTGCATACCTTGGCCTAAAAAGATTGGCCCCCCCCACTTAGAAATAATAGAGAGTTCATGCCCCGACCCGTAAAGGAGCACCCCCTAGAGCAGAGTGAGATTCTTGGATTTTAAACATTTCAAAATGATATTTGTTTCCCATTTTCCAAATATAATAAATACCCCATTTCATTTTAGGGTTTCTCAGAAGAGAGAAATGTCAGAAAGAGAGAAAGAAAGGGAGAAGAAGAAGGGAAAGAAAGGAGAAAGGGAGAGAAAGGCAAGAAAAGTCTTTCTTCATCAATCTAAGATAGGGATTTCTCTTCTACACCCTTCTATTTCATTTTTGTTGAGGTATTTCATGGATGTGAGCATGGGTTTTGTGTGCTTTGAGCCCCATGCCTTGATTTTTATGCATTTTACACTTCTCCGTATGATTTATCATGATTTTGTGATATCATGTTGGATTGTGCATGAATGTGATACTTGAATTGTGATATGTGCTGTGAAATTGTGCATTTGAGTTTTATGTGTATGATTAAGTGGCCATATGGGTTGTGGTAATGTGATGAGTTGATTGAGAGTGAAAATTTATGTTGGACCTTAGATGGGCCCAGTTTTGTATATGGGATCCAAGGAAAACATGGATGGTATTTTGGTGCTAGGCTTAGATAGGCCCAGTTCTGTACATAGGATCTACGGAAAGCACAAATACGGATCTAGTGTTAGGCCTTAGATGGGCCCAGTTCTATTCACGGGATCTAAGGAAAACACTAGATTAGAAAATTGGTGAATGGCAAGAGTGTGGTTGTTGATTGTGTTTTGCAATAATGGATGTTAATGAGTTATTGTGAAACGTGATATGATGGTTGGTTGAGTGGCTGTGATAGAAGGTAATGAAATGTTTGTATATGATATGGTGAATCTTTGATGTGTGCTTTTATTGATAATGTTATAGAATTGTGTAGTTGTGAAAATTCCTACTGGGCTGTATTGATCATCCCTTCCTCCACAGGTACCAGAGGTTAGGCATCAAGTGACGATATTTCAGAGCTCACTTAGAGGATCCGGGAGAGTTATTGAGTCATAATTTGTATTTTATGTAAACATATTTTGGATATTTATGTAAATACTCATATCTTGATGAATGAATGTGTTATTTAATTTCTTCTTTAATTTCAATTATATTATATTTATTTAATTCACCCCAGGATTCCTATATAAGGGATTTTAGGGCGTGACAAATTAAGTGACTTAAGATATATGTTTTAGTTCGATAATGATGTTAAGTGTTTATTTATACACTTGAATTTGTGAAACATCTATCAATCAATTGCTAAGTCAATTCATACTTTAATTGTCATATTTTATGCTTGATTTATTGATAAATATGTTTGCATTTGGTAGGAAAAAATGGAAAGCCAATAGACGTAATTGGGGAGTAAATTGTAAAAAAGAAGAGTTCATGAAAGCATCTTGATATAATGACAAACATACAAACATGGTGCCCTTAATTGTAAAATGCCACCCAAAAACTATAAATTAAACATGTTAACTCATTTGAGGACATTCTTTAATTATTTTAGTGCTTTTAAAAGGAACGAAACAAAGGAGAGTGAAAGGGGAGTGACAAACCTTATGCTTTTAGTGCTTAGTTTTATTTATTTCTTTTACTGTCCTTTACAATTTCTATGTTTATTTTAGTTGTAATTGATTATTTAAAATTGAAACTATCACGCCCCGGAACCCCTTATACAGGAATCTCGACAGTGAACTAATGAATGAATGTGATAAAGATCAAATAAAAGTTTTAATGCAAGTGTTATACATAAAATGTAATTATACATAATGTCAAAACATCTTTTACAAATTAATTAATTACATGAATGCGTGCAAGGGTGCATCTCTAAACTCCCCGAAAGTCCTCTAAGTGAGCTCCGAAATATCCCCACCCAAAAGCTAACTTCTGGTACTTGTGGAGGAAAAAGGAGTGAGTAACACAGCCAAGTAAGAATTTCAACAATTATACAATTCTATAACATTTTAAGTCCAATCAAGCATCAGGCCGTTCATACAATCACATCAACATAACCAATCATTTCATTACTCTCACTCACATATATACTAATTTCACTACAAAAAATTTCCACTCAACAATCACAAACGCGTTCTTTTTCATAATCGTTTAATCGTGCTCATTCCATAACCCTGTATCACAATCACGTAACAACATATCTCATCATAACACTCAACCAACGGTCCCATACACCAGTTATTTAATCTAGTGTTTTCCTTGGGTCCTAGATCATCTGAGCCTACCCAAGGTCTAACACTAGAATCAAATCAAAGCACATCAAACACACAACACATTTCCACAATCTTTTGCTAATCCTAAAATCTAGTGTTTTTCTTAAACCCCAGATCAATTGGACCTCTAAAGCCTAACACTATAATCATATCAAGAGTGTTTTCTTTAGACCCCAAATCAACTAGACCTCTAAGGTCTAACATTAAAACAATATCAAAAGCGTTTTCCTTAGACCCCAGATCAACTGGACCTCTAACGCCTAAAACTAAAGTCATATCAAGAGTGTGTTTCTTAGACCCCTAATCAACTAGACCTCTGAGGCCTAAAACTAGAATAATCTCAAGAGTGTTTTCCTTAGACCCCAGATCAATTGGACCTTTAAGGTCTAATACTAGAATCATCTCAAGAATATTTTACTTAGCCCCAGTTCAGCTGGACCTCTAAGGCCTAACACTAGAATCACGACAAAGGTGTTTTCATTGGATCTTAGATTAGCCAGGCCCACCCAAGGCCGACACTAATATCATATATAAAATTCTCTCACCTAATTACCACTGACATGTTAGAATTCATAATCGTACCTTCCAATACTGCTTTTCTCATCAAAGCCCATCATATGTCACATAATCAATCAACTTTACATTACATGGCCATCTCATCATGCATAATCACTCACTCGTATCGCCTATACACATGATACCCATAATCTGTACTGATCTCACACTTCAGCTACCCAATCATGCATATACTATCCAATCCCACAAATTCACTCAACGGTCTCCGATAATTCATACACACACATATCGACCATGTATCATCCATCCCATAACATACGTACACTCTAACATTACCAAAACCATGCACATATTATCTACATCTCAGTCGTCCCTTCATACATAGTTTGGTTAACTAATCACATGCACACTACCTATAATCCATACCATACACCCAATCCTCACACCATATGCGATCACATACATGTCTCAAGTATCCCTTACATCCTATCACACACAATCACACACATATCGCTCGTGTGTCCTTTGTCCCATCACATACGTTCACATACGTACTATCATGCCCCAAAACCCCTTGTACAGGAATCCTGGGGGTGAATTAATAAATAAATGAAATGAAATGAAATAAATTAAAGAAAATGTTTTAAATAAAACATTTTATACGAAAAACATTAACATTTTACAAAATTTCCAATAAATAAAGTTACTCACGATACCTAGACACAACCCAGAGACTATCCAAGATCCTCTATGTGAGCTCCGGATGACCATCACTAGACTCCTGACCTCGAGTACCTGTGGAGGAAGGAATGAGTAACAGATTCCAGTAGGAATTTCTATAACTACGCAGTTCTATACTATTTTAAATAAGAAAAATGCACCAAACAAAACACACAAATACCAATTCATCACGCTCACTCATATGCACAAAAACTTCGCTACCAAAACATTTTTCATTTCAACTACAACTATCGAAACACATGTAACGCATCCACGTATCTTAATCATTAACCTAGGACTGCCCTTAGATCCTGTCTCTCAAACGGGTTCATCTAAGTATCCTCCTATCTCACATTACATACTACTAACAGTACACACGGGACATCTAAGGTCTGACACTGTTCATGCGTATCACAAGTGAATCCCCTTAGGTCCCTCAACACACACACGAGTATATCTCAAGCATGTGTAATCCAACCATTAATCTAAGACTGTCCTTAGATCCCGTATCTCAACGAGCTCATCTAAAGATCCTTTTGTATCTCAACATATACTCCCAATAGCCACATTTACCAATTCATCAACCTAGTGTTCTCTTTAGATCCCAGATCATCACAGGCCATCTAAAGTCTAACACTAGAACCCTGTAACAAGCGTTTGCCCTTAGGTCCCGGATCAATGTAGGCCTACCTAAGGCTTAACACTACAATCATTCCACAAGTGTTTCCCCTTAGATCCTAGATCAATTCGGGCCCATCTAAGGCCTAACACTAGAACCGATCTATCTCATATCACAACGAACTCATAGATCAATCAGTACATCATTGGTCTACAGTGTGTCAACGGGTCAGTCCGCACATCATCCATGAGTTCCCTCAAATTCTTATTTACAAACTAAGCCAACCCGAGGTTCATGCACATAAACCACACACGTGTTACTCGTCATATCCTTATAACCTCATTCCTATTTTCATAACCTAATTACACACATATCTCACATTGTCCATGTTCCCCTTGGATCCTATGTACCACACTGGGCCCATCCAAGGTCCAACAAGCATATCTGACGTACACTCATTCCATCATTTACCGCTAGCCCATGTAGTCATTCTCACACATGTCTCACTCGTGTCTTATCCATCCCATCTCATACGGATACTCACATACTGTCTGAATCTTATTATCCCATTAAACGAGACCACAAGCACACTGCCCATGCTTCACCTATATCATCTCGTACGGTTACTCGTGTATCGCCTCCATCTCGTTTATCTTATCACATACTCATTTCTCATACTACCGTGTACCGTATCGATAATTCACACCGGCTTATGCTCTGGCTATTCCATCACACGCGTACTCTCCAATTCCACAGATAATTACTTATTCCCATGACATACGGTCACATGCATATGACTCGTATTTCATCCATCGTATCATGCATGTTCACCCACGTGCCATCTGTGTCTCGTACGTCCCATTACTCATGGGCACACACATGCATCTCTCATGTCTCACCCGTCTCATCACACAACCACTTACATGTATTACCCGTAACCGCGCATATACAATTCACCCATATTCGTAAATCCATATGCGCATACATAACACCCCGATCCATACATACATATATCGCCCTACTTGTTAATGACATACACTTTCTATTCCTTATGCCAGATCATTATTTAAGTTTGCATGCACATCAAATGGAATGAAAAAACATAGTCAGAAACCCCTACCTCGATACATGAATCACCGTTCTCAAGTCTTTTCCTCTCTTTTCCTTATTCGTATCATAATTCTCTCCGTCCCAAGGGTCCCGGATGAGTCCTCGCTTATCCTCCATGCAAAATCAAAATTGGCGTGACCAAATTGATCACCCAAAAGTAAATCCTTGCTTATCCTCTAAATGTGTCAGGTAATATAGTGTAAGCAAGGGTCGAACCCACAGAGACTGGTTTATGATTTTTTTGAAATAAACCTAAGCTTTAATTTCTAAAACCTAATTCTTCTAAGATGCTAAGGGGAATTATGATCAATTAAAATTAATAAAACTAAGAATGTAATTAAATCAAATGAAGAAAACAATAGAGACAAAGGTGATTGAAAGAATACTTTAGTTCGTTAAACTCATCAACTTAATTAGTTTAATCATCCCAATTTACTTCATGTGATTAAGGAATTAATTCCTTCTATAAGAACACCAACCTGATGCATTCCATATCTATTGTAATGTATCCACCTATCCTTCTTAGTTAATTAAAGGTACGCTTATTAATTAACCCTATCTATTGAACAACCTAGAAGAACACTTACTAAATTTAATCCAATAGACGTAAAGCACATAGAAAGTATAACTGGACCAAGTAAAACCCTCCAAGCGTGAATCTTTAGCCTAAGATTATGAATTACTTTGCAGTGATCACTGTAAATTATTACTAATACCTAGAATCCCTAACGATTACGTATTAAGCATCCTAGGTTAACAATGAATTATCTAATCTGATCTCTTAGTTGTACACCTAATCAATCAAACAAGTAATTCAAGAATCAACATAGTAAGTCACATTCATCCTTTTAAAATAATCACAAAATCAATGGAATAATAAACATAACTTCATTGAATCATTGTCTAACTACATAAAGTTTTTCTCAATCACAAGGAATTTAGCTACTCATGACAAAATAAAACAAAGTAATAGAAAAGATAGAACCCATCAAGCAGTTCATCAAGACTCTGAGAAGATGATCTCTAATCTTGGCTCGTTTTCCAAAGTGGCGTTGATTCCTCTTTGACAGCTCTCCTCAATTTTCTTTCTAAAACTGTTGGATTCCACCCAAGATACATGCAATTAGTGCTAAAGTAAACAAAATAATTGGTAGAAATCTTACAATACTCCAAGCTTGCAAGATCCCTAATTTTGCCACAAAAGCCTAGCTTTTTCAACCA
>JANLJB010028760.1:0-11965 GCA_026212285.1 Bursera cuneata | reverse complement strand
AGTATTTTACAATAAAAGTACCAAAATAGGATGCAAGAAGATCCTTTGGTTTCAACTGCCTGATTTCTCGGAAATATAAAAGTTGGCTTATACTATAGTGTCTTCAAAGACGCTGAGGAGTTGTCCAAGCATACATCTATATATAGATATTGATATAAAAGTTTGCTTAAGCTATAGTGTCTTCAAAGACGGCGAGCCATAATTAATACTATTCTGCCCATAAATGAAATTGAATTCTCAGTATAGAATGGAGCATGTGGTTTCAATAACAAAAGCCTAGCTCCACATATCTAGACATGTTTAAACTCTTTTTAAATTAAAAACAAACAGTCAAAGATGTTTGTCTATGATATTTGGATCTATTTTAGTGTTTAAGGGCTTATATAAAAGCTTATCTTACATATTGTTTAAGTTTCCAGTAATTAGGATCACATTATTCTCTCTTTATTAGGGTCCTCAGGTCATAACACATAATAATCTACATCCTTGTTTTCAACAACAATTCAAGATGTTTCATGTTCCTAATTGATATCTGGAGTGAGATTCAAAAAATAAAAAATAAAGTTACAAAGTGTAACTGTTGTTGCACAAAATCAAGCCAAAAAACCATCAATCCATCTTCATAACTTCTTTATTTTTGTGTGCAAAAAGTAAAAAATAAAAAAAAGTATTGGACCCCGCTAAAGATTCAGTTAAAATACAGATAAGATCTAACTGAAGCTAAGATCTGCATTTGTCAAAATTCATTAGAAACCTCCCTTAGTGCTCCAAAAGGATATTTCATCCAAGAAAAAACGATGTGGTTTATTAGAAACATTAGTCAACCCATCAAGTTAAGAAGCACTGCCGTTTTTTTTGTCTTCAAAAAAAGCTATTGAGATTCTACTCAGTTGGCTGAAGTAAAGAAGCCCTTTGTTTGAACATATAGTCTTCTATCTTGAAATGTTACATGATGATTTAGTTAGCTTCAGGACAATGGAGACCCTGCTCCAGCACAGAAAATTCTTATCTCAGGAGCATGAGTCTTTTGCTCAAGCCCATATGGGACTTGTCTCAAGTGAAAACTTGACAAAATAAGAATTACATTCTGCCACATCATTTGAGCACCGCAATAAACTACTGCTCAAGCACAAGACACATAAGAACAAAAGTGAAGAAGTTTTTGACAGCTAGTTCCTATCAAAACCGGTTCACATTAAGAACTTAGAGACTGACTCTAATGAGGAAGCAAACATGGATGACCTCAAACTAACTATGATTAGGAATCAAGTTTGATCGTAGACTAAGAAAAGATTTCACTCCACTCTTAGAAGGTAAACACCCCTAGATCACCATAAATAGCGGGAAGAACCTTTAAGTAAGGGAGGAAAAATAAAAAACATTATACAGAGAGGAAATTAGAAAAAACAGTCATCAAAAAACTATATCCAGTTTTTCCTACAAAACATTCTTTTTACCCTAATCATATTCTCCAATTTCTTCTTCTTCTTTTATTCACCTGTTTGCAGATTGCATTTGAAGATTAAGTTCATATCTAAACAAGGGTAAGGCTAAATATAAGAGTCACCTAAAATTCTAAAAAAAAAAAATTCTTTTTTACTTGCCCTAAAATTCAACCAATACAGGAATTAAAAAATAAACAATTAAAAAAGCAAGAAAATTAAACAGGGTACCTGATGTCCATCAATTCTCTTCAAAATCTCTTGCCTATTAGCGTAAATTGGCAATCCATCTTCAAGCCTCTTACACTCCCTCAAAACAAAGGCTTGTAGCCTTGCCCAATCAGGGCTCCCATCTTCAAACCTAAACACATCAACGCCTCCATCTATTCTACAAGACTCTTCCTGCACACTCTCACTTCGCAGATGCTTCAAAACACACCTCATACCACTCTTGAACTCCCTTACTCGCTTCACAATCAAGTCCCTCTCTTGCAGCAACCCTTTTTTCCTTTCAATCAGCTCATTGACAACATTCAAACGGTTCCGGTGATTCAATGTCGCCGAAACTTCGGCAATTTCGTCCGATTTCTCGTCCTTCTTTTTCTGCCACTTATTCACCAACTCACCTTCCATGAGACCAGTCACGTGATCACAAAACAAAGCTTTCAGCCTTTCTTCCAGCTCCCCCCTGTCGGAATGAACGACGACGTTTGCAACGAGTTTCGGAGTCATGTTGTGGTCCTCATTGAGGCGCGATTCCCACAGGCGCACCATGGCATTCAGCGCGTCTACCCACTGCCCGAAATACAAGGAGCCCCCATAGGAGAAGGCGGAGAACTTTTCGAAACACAAGCCGAGCTTCGAAATCAACTTCTTGACGTCCGGCTGGTGGGCGGTGGAACGAAGATGAATAACGAAGTTGTGACGGACGACAGGCGCCGACCTAGTTTGGACGGCGGCTGGCTGTTGGTGGAGGTTGTGGCAGGGGGTCTGACGATTTGGCGGCAATTTCGGCCTGAAGTGAGAGGGTTGCGGCTGATTGCGCGGCTGATGGCCGGAATTGTTGCGTTGGAAAGATTTCTTCATAGCATAGATGCGAATTTTATCAAACTGAAAACGGAGAGAGAAGAAAGAGAAGAGAATTCAGGGAGTTTCTTCAATTGTTCTTTTCGTTTTTGTTTTTCTACTTCGCATAGTAAAATGCGTGCTATGTTACGTGGCGCCACTTTTGGAGTTGGGAGAACTTAGCAAGGACTTTACTGTAGAAACCCAGACCACTACCGTACGTATAATTCCTTCGCATAGTAAGATAGATTTTATGAAAACACTCAGGCCAATTTGTTGTTAAACTAATATTTACCATGTAACTTTTTAACCGATGTTATAACACATTTTTATAAATTAATAAAATACCATTTGTACCTTTCTCCCATGCAACCTCCGTTACTCTCTCCTAAAACCCAGCCCTGCCACTAACAATTACCAATATATCATTTCCTTCTCCTCCACCACTGTTTGCTGCCTTCCACCTTGCTTTTCTTTCCATAAATCGGAACAAATCTCTTAGAACTCTCATCACTTTCTTTTTCATATTCAGCTTTTGACATCCCAAAAATCTCTGCAATCAAACAAAAAGAAAAAAATATGGGGCTGGGTTGGTGAGCTGGATGGTGGGAAAATCATCAAATGAAACCACAAACAAGACCATATACCAATCACCCAACGACAATCGAGAATGAAATAGCAGGTGACGATCAGAAATGAAGCAGTCATTTAAAAAAAAAAAGCAACACCCTGAAATCCCAGTCCATCGAAGCTCTTCCTTGAACACCAGCAAATGAAACAGAGCAGGCAACACAAAACCCAGTACATAACACACACTGTGATCCGAATACATAAGCCTCAATTCAAGCTCCACCAAAATCAAGTCCAAGCAAACCTCTCCTTCAAATCCAAATAAGTGCCTTGAATCCTAACTTAATCATAGGATGTAATATAATCCATCTAAATCCTAATTAGTTGGATTGTATCATCTCCCAAGAAGTTGAGTTCCATTTTGTTTTCAGGTTATGTTTATTGTATTTATGTTATTTTTGTTGTATTTAACCTTAAATGCATGTAGGAGTACTTTAGGAAGCCTTAGGCTTTAGTTTGCCTCACTTTTGCCTTAGCCGAATTTGGCAAAATTCGGTCAAGTCAGAGAGCCCAGTGCCCCGATGCCCAAAGCCACCGCCGCAGTGCCCAAACAAAGCCACAATCGGCTCTCAAGTCAGAGAGCTCAGTGCCCCCTTGCCCAGATTCCACTGCCACGGCGCCAAACGAAGCTGCATTTGGCTCTCAAGTCAGAGAGCTCAGCACCGCAACGCCCCAATGCCACCGCCGCGGCGGCTAAGTGCAGATTTTTACATTTTTATCCCTTTCTCTTTTTGCTTGTAAGGGATATTTTAAGGGCATTTTTGTCTAGCTCGTGTAATATTGTAAGACACATCATTAAGGCCTTTGCTTTGTAATGAACATCATGATACAATGAAATAGAAGTTAAACACTTTGTGTTTTGAGAGAAAACCTCTCCCCTTTTTCCTTTATCCATTCCTTTGCCAAGGGATTGGTGGTGGAATCCTCCAAGTTGGTAGACTTGTCTTTTATGCTTGGAGCTTCAAGTTGGTGGAGCAATCCTTTATGCTTGAAGGCAATATTGGCACCCATTTCTTTATATAAGTTTTCTTATTGTTAATCCTTTGTGTTTGTGTTGATTGAACCAAAACTTGAGGAAGAAATTGCTAAGAAGATTGGTTTGAGTTTGTGAATATTTTGATGACATTATTGAAGTGTTTGATTGGCTAGAAGTGTTGATTGTGTTTGTTGGTAATCACTCTAATTAGTGGTTGAATCAAAGCTATTTTGGATTACACTGCTACCCAGCAGAGACAAAAAGTCTTCAAAATTAGGCACCAAAAGAGCCACCAAACTCACTCCCAAAACAATTGCCCATCTTAGCCATGAGTAGTACCTGGAATCATAGAACCGCCTTTCTACCACCTAATAAACTAGGTTCATCATCAATGGAAAGGTAAAAAATAGATTCAAACACAAACCCAACTGCACTAGAGTGCTGATCAACCCTGGACCAAGATTGGTAGTGATTGTATCTTTGGTCTCTTCACCAAAAGCAAAGTAACCCAAAGCACCAATCCTCTATACAACAATGAAATGAAAGCCATACACCAGGCTAACACTTTCTCAAACTAATTTTTGTCTCTAGTCTCGGATTCCAATGGTAATATCATGCCAACCCCTTCAAAGGCAACACCAATACCGTATGAGAAAATAGATAAATTAACAAAAGCCTTCAAAACAGGCCTCTGCTTAAGAAAAATCATAACATCCTCCACCTTCACCACCCCCTGGCTACTTGGTCAACAACATCAGCAAAAATGCTCAAAGGAGCGAGATGGGTCAATGTTGGAATGGAATTCAAACCCAACTAGAAGGGAAAACAACGCCAAATGTACAAAGCTTTTGGAATCAAGAAACCGAGAATACTAGTATTTCCATTTCCATTGCTGCTATTGAACAACTAAGCTAAAGTATTGGCAATGAAAATCAAATAGCTGACACAAATCCCAGCTTGTGCGAGCACAATCATGGCATCAATAGTTAATCGACCAACCGAACCGTAGACAACAAAGTCGAGATCACCAAAATAGCCTATTTTGGAGAAGCTGTGAATGGTGTTGAGCCTGCGATAGGTGAGGACCAAGAGCATCATTCACTGGTAAGTCAGGCAACAACGAAGAAGAGCATGATAGAATCCATGATCCATCCCCTTTTTTTGATCATGTAAGGGAGGCGTAACACTCCAGCGCTGACGATGGCTATGAAGACGTTGGCGAAGATCTTGGATTGGGAGGAGAGACGTTTGGGTCTAGCCAAGAAGGGAATATCTTCTCTAGGGAAGGGCAGGAGGACGTGTGAGGATGAGCTTGCTTCTTTGTCAAATACTATGATTCATTCTTGACATCCACCACTCACACCAAGAAAGTGAAAGCAAGGAGGAAGGCGATAGCAGTGGTGGCAGAGAAGGAGATGATATTTTGGTAATTGTTGATGGTAGGACTGGGTTTGAGGAGAGAGTAACGGACGTTGTGTGGGAGGAGGGTACAAATGGTATTTTATTAATTTAAAAAAATGTGTTATAACGTCTGTTAAAAAATTATGGGGTAATTATTAGTTTAACAAAAGATTAGGTCTAAGTGTTTTTATAAAATCTATTTGGGGGGTTAGAGAAATTTCCCATAGTAAAATGCCCTAAACTAGGCACGTAATTACAAAATTATCCATTTAAAAAAAAATTATATCACTGAACGTTTCAATATCTAATAATCAGCAACTATTAGATATATCGAAAGTCAGATACCATTTATTATCAAATATTTAATATCGATCACTATCATATGTCGTAAGATCATAACATTCAAAAATTTTAGGTTTAGATCAATTTTTTACTATACCCTTTAAATTTGGTCCAACTCTAAATTCCTTGTATACTCTATTCATATAATCAATCTTATATAATATATGCGGCAAAATATTATTAAAATAAAAAATAATAATATCAAAGAGTCTTCTTTTTCCTTTCCACGTAACCCTTCTCTAGAATATTAAGCACAAAAGGAAAGCAATATGACCTATATCAACATAAAAAAATAAAATATCATAACTATGTTTATTATTGAATATTTTAAAAAGTTATAATTTTATCTTAAATATAATATCTATTAAATTAAAAAATACTTTATTAAAAAAAGTACTTTCTTATTAATCATCTCTTCCATCAATTTTTAACCAACACTTGTATTTTTTATGTGATAAACATTGATTTTTTATTTTTTATTAATCATATATTTTTTAAATTATTCATATGTTTCATATTAGATTTTCATTAAAAAAAAAAAAAAAAGTTGAGTGTATATATATAATGACCTCTTCGTGAGTTCATACATATTCTCTTTTGTGAATTTAGAAGTAAGAATTTATCAATAATATTATTGGACAAGTGTCATTTCTCAAGCAAATATTTTCAATTCGTAAAGAGAAAAAATTATGATATAAAATAAACCCACCAAATGATGTGATTCATGAGTCATAAGGCATAGCCAGAGGATGAAATCACACCACAAGATAGAAAATGGCAACAAAGACAAAAGTGAGTGGCATAGTGGAGTTGGGAAGTTGATTTACGCTTAAAAAGTATTGTCTACGTTTCGCTTTTAAGGTGGAAAGCGTTCAATTCTTTTATATTTGGTGAATTATTATTAGTCCATAAATTAATAATATTCGTATAAAGACTCAAAATAGTAAAATATGAAATAATATGTAAAAAAAAATAAAAGTAAAAAACAAATCTTCTTGATCCATAAATACAATTGGAGAATTTTTAGAAATATTCTTATTTTTAAATCTACTTTTTAAAATTATTATATTTTAAAAATTTTATAACGTAACTCTCCACTTGACAACTTTATAACTTAAAGTCAAATACACAAACAATCAAATTGTCAGATTATACTATCTAATTATTGGATTTTACTATCGAATTATGTTATTAAGTCATTAGATCATGCTATCGAACTATGGGACTATCTAGCAAAGGGCTACGATATAAAAATCTTTTGGAAACACAATTAAAAATAAGATTATTCATTAGTTACTATTTAAATTTTCTGGACTACCTTGTCATTTTCTCCGCAAAGGACCTGATTCCTTCTCCCCTGCTTTTAATTGGCAAGGTCCCTTGTCTTGCAAGATTGTCTCAATTTTTTTGTCTTACGTAGGGAAAAGTATGACGCAATGACGATGACGACTAAGAAATAATTTTGTTTACTGTTGTTACTAGTGCTAGAGTTGTAATTAAATATTTTCTTAAAACATTATTTTACAAAAATAAAAATTAAAAAAAAATTGATTTATTATTTCCATGAATTTTTAGTTTAATAACAAACTACGAGTTCTTTCTTGATTCTATTGAGATGGTGGACCACCTTTGATATTTTTGTGGTCGTTAGTTATATTTATTTATTTTCTTAAAAAACATCATTTTGGTATGTATATAAGGAAGTTTTATATTAATAGATAAACATCATTATAAAAAAAAAAAATCCAATAATGAAATAATATGAGAAAAGTAATGTTAGGGTTTTATCTTTTTGGACTTATAGCCAAAGTATAGTTTATAGAACTAAATATTATTGGATTAGAGTTTGTAAAATTAAATTTTTTTATTAAAATTATTTTGAAGCGTGAATTCTTTACATAAAATATTTACTTCCGTAATATATAGGAATAAGTGCATATTTTATTAAACAAAAAAAAAAAGTAAAAATATTTAAAAATTAACAAGTTAAAATGTTAAGAGATGGATTAAATGAGTAAGTTAAAGTAAAGCATTAGGCGAATTTGGGGTTGTTTGTTAAATAACTTATAAAATAATTTATTTTTATAAAGATTTTCAAAAGCAAAGAAAAGAAAGCTTTTGAAAATCTGCTATTCCATAATCTACTTTTAACGTGAAATTCGAAATATCCTCGATAAAATATGGAAAGCCAAAATTATCGTAATATAATAATAATAATTTTTGTAAAATAAGTATAAAAGAATTATTTAATTTAATATATATTTTTTTGTATTAAACAGAGCCCTTGAAATTAAAAATTTGGAATAAAACAGAAAGAAGTATATCATTTTTCTATCATCAAATTGATTCTATTTGTTCTTTTAAACATGGCCTTCAGAAGTGCATGACATGAAAAATATGCAGTTATGCATATCATCATGTATAGTGTGTGAAATAACACTTAAGTAAGGAATGTAACAAATGAGTTCTGGACTATATATTAGGTTGTGAAGTTGTTTCAATATAATGCATGTTTGCAAAATTTATATATTATAAGCTCAAAATTTAATATTTTTATAAATAAAGTTACTAATTATTATGGGGATGTTGGAGGAAATTATAATAAAATAAAATGTTTCATGATTTTATGGTGACAATTATATCTCCTTGGTTTAGTTCCAACTTTAACCTCTATTATTCAATTGATTAATTTTCAGTTTATCTTCTAATGGTCAATTTTGATTGAGAATTGAAAAAAGAAACCAGGCGAGAAAGGAAGATAATTGACTAGCATTCTTCTTCTTCTCCTTACTGTTTTCCATTTGAAAAAAGAAGATCAGAAATATCCTTGATTATCTTGTTTCTAATATTGATAAATACTTTTTTCTTGTCTACTAAATAGACATGAAATAATGAAGAATGAATTGTAATTCAAAGACCCTTTCTAGTCAATACATAATAATTAATTGAATTACTTTGATAATTTTTCAAAAATATACTTAATACTTAAAATTAACTTATTAAAAAATTAAAATCTTACCTACACTTAGAATTAACAAATTAAAATCTTACCTACACTTAGAATTAACAAATCTATTTTAGTAAATATATATACTCCAACCTTTTGCTTTTCAAAAATTAATAACAGGTTCAAAAGTCAAGTTTTCCCAAATTTAATTTCAATCATAAAATTTTATTAAAAAATTTAATGCTAAAAATGGCCAATTAACTTGAATTAATAAAAGGGTGAGGCTATTTGAACCCCCAAATTGCCATACAAATCTCTTACAAGAACCTTTATAATCAATTTTAAATTAATTGAATAATGTTTATGTAATAAACGATGCAATTAAAAATATAATTTTTATTAAAATTTGATGAAATAAGTTAAATAACTTATTACTTATAAATATATTTTTTATTAATAAATCATGTAGGTTATGAATAATTTTTATTATTATAATAAACTCTATCGAATATCTATTTGTTACATTGTTTTAGTTTTAAATTTATTAAATTGTTGGCTAATAATGGATTTATTTAAGCCTTAAAATAGTGAGTGCATTTAGGGAAATGGGTTCAAGAATATATTTGGAGGTTCATATAACCACCCTTACAAAAGTAATATGATTTTTTATAATATATAATAATCAAGAATTTTATGAATAGCTAATAAATTAAAAAGTCAAATTAAAATTGTTGTAAAAATGAATAAAAAAAACTAAAAGATGTATTTCTGTTAATTTGCCAATGAATTTTTAAAACTGCAAATGCTTTTGCTTTCCTTATGTTCCCTTAGTTTTTGTGTATAATATATGTGTGAAACAACAAAATATTCTTTACTTCTAAAAACAGGAATGAAAATATATGAATAGGAAGTATTTTACATTTTATGAGTAGGAAAAAAAAAAAGAATAAACAAGCCTTTAATTTTCTTGCGGCAACCCTTTGTTACAAAATTTAGCAAGCATAAGAATGAAACAGAATAAGTACCTTCTAATATTAAATTATCAAAAGAAAAAAAAAAAAGATGATATAAACTTTTCTTAAATGACAATAAAAAAAAAAGTGCATACAATTAAAACTCTCTTAAATAAAATAAGAATCTTTAATGAAAAACTTGAGATAAAGACTTAGAATTCATAGGATAGATATGTTTGCTATTATGAAAATGACATGTAGGCTTGTCAAACAAGGTAAGAGTATAATAGGTAGATCTCTTTCTTCACTGCCATCATAAGCACTTCTTTTTCTTTTCTCTTTTTTTTTTTTTTTTAAAAAAAAAAAGTGGTTTCAAGTTGCATTGCCCTTTGTTTTCTAAGTGCAAGTCACCAGGAAGCGCCATGACAATTTCTCAGTTCTGCTTTGTACAACTGTGTGAAAGAATGTGATATTTCATTTCCAAGGCTACACTAAAATTAAAGGCTTGATTAGTCAAGTTAAGTTGATATTTATTAATATAATTTTTTTTAAAAATGATAAATTTAATATAATATTATAGTTATAATGATCTGACTGTTTAGAATTCTCTTTTTATTATTAAATTAAAAAATATTTAAGAAAATTATTATTTTTCTATTTATAAAATCTATTGATATTTGAGACATAATAAGATTCAGTCCACTGAATCATGCGAGGCTGGTTCCATTCCACTGACAGCAAGCTAAAGGAAAAGTTCAGTGAAGTTGTTGTGAAACTTTTCTCTCTTCTCTATCACATAAGCACTTATATTTTCCAGAAGTGATTTCTTGTGGGCGCTAAAGTGTGTTGACAAGACCCTCCCAAGACAAGCTTTCACAATAGTAGAGTAAATACCCCATAGTAATAATGGTAAATCAACTCAATTTGGGTAGTTTCAATATCTGCCATATGATAATTTCTTAAAATTTCATTGCAAAAATTATCTCATATTTAAGTTAGTTATTAAAAATATTAAAAACTATTTAAAATTATTAAATATAATATTAAAATAATTTTATAATAAAAATATACTATTCAAATAATAATGTAAACAACAATAACATTATCCTTAATCTATTTTTAAATAAATTAGTTATCTCTAGATTTTCTTTGGGTATGCCTCAGATACACTATTTTTTTCTTCAAATAAAATTTGTAGATAAAAATTAAAACTCTTTTCATACTTAAGAGGTTTTTTTTTTTTTTAATCTGAAGTTTGAATTTAACTTATTCTCACATTTTAAAGTGTTTATTTTTTTGACTTAAAAAGCTAAATTTTTAGCTTTTATTTGAATGCTAGATGTTGAAAGGTTTGTGTCATCTCTAATTCTCTATCATACTCTTATCTAATTCATTTATGACCTATTTGCATAAATTTTATAAAATGATACATATTTAAATAAATATACATATAAATTACTATTTTAATATAAAAATAAATAAATAATTTAATATTTTAAATTTTAAATGCTTTCATATTAAATTTATTAAATATTGATTTCTAAATATTTTTAATATGTCAAAGTATCAAAAAACACAACTATATAAGTGAAAACAACATCAATAAAATAGATATATAAAAATACTAGTTTAAGATATTTTAATATATATATATATTGAAATTAAAAAAACAAACATATTATTTACGTATATTCCTTCAGACCTATTAAGGTTTTGGTTTAACTCAAACTAATTTAGATTCCAAAAAAAAAAAAAACCTTAGACTCTTTAAAAACTAACTTTAGAGAGAATTTTATTGATTTTCCTTGTATTTTAATAATTATATTCAGATTTGAATAACATTAAGAATATCAGTATCCTAAATGTTTTATATTAAGATAAAAAAAGTAGTATATTATTATATTACTTTAATATCAATAATAAAGTATACAAACTATTATATAGAAAATGATGCAATGTAATACTTTTATTACTGCATAGAAGTCCAGAAAAATGTTTAATGGAAGAAATCAAGTTTTTTCTGAAATTTTCAACCATAAAAAGAAAAAACAACTGCATAGGTAGCATGAATAGTTTCACATTATTGAGACATCATTGATTGACTGATGATAAAGAAACAATAATCTGGACTTCAGTTGCATGAAGAGTTTCACATTATTGAGGCATCATTGATTGACTGATGATAAAGAAACAATAATCTGGACTTCAG
>JANLJB010028759.1:0-11962 GCA_026212285.1 Bursera cuneata | reverse complement strand
AATTAGAAATAATAAAATTAAGCAGGTTTTACCAGCCAAAGGTAGAGGATATCACCACAGTTAGTGAAGCTCATGTATGCCAGCAACACCTTACAGATGCAATTCGACATTTAGGAAAGCTGAAAGCTTAGTATCTTTTTTCCCTGCTCAATCTTATCCAAGAACGCTGAAAATGAAAATCATTAACAATATATATTTATCTTCTTCTTTTAATCAGGATAAGTTGCTTGGTAAAGAAGGTGATTCCAGAAATCTTATGACTAATGAGGTAACATTAATGTAGCTTCCTTTGCTTCGGCTTTCTGTTTTGGTTTGCATTTGAATTTTAACCAATTGCATACTTTTTTATCCATAGCTACAAGCTGTTGATACCATGAATTCCAATTTTGGAACTGAAGAGCCCGTGAGTTCGAAAAGAAAGAGGTACTAGCTAGACTTTGATTTTTACTTGGTTTAATTTTTCTGGGTGTCAGCTTGGTGCTTTTTTGTTTAAGCTTCTTGGTCATATACATGTAAAAAGCAAATTTAGTAAATAAATCAAGGGCTATTGAGTTTTTTGATCTGTTTGTGTAGGTTCGAAAATGGCCATGATCAAGAAACAAGATCATCAACTGGACCCCATATAAGCATTGAATTCCTGAACAAGCAGAGGCACTGGATTCTTCAAAGTGGCCAGGCCAACCAAAACTGAATATTTGTGCTAAAGGTTATGCCTTTGAGTAGCAAAAATACCTGTATATAAACTTAGTAGGTTGTCTGTGGTTTTCTTGGAAAATACAAGAGCTGCTGTTGAAAGCTCTCCCAGTAATTGTAGTTGTTATGTTGTCCTACTTTGAACTCTAAAAATGAATGTAGTATTTGTTCGGAGTTATTTGCTTCTTTCTTAGTCCAAATCTAAAATCTCTCTTTGGAAAATACAAAATTTTCCTGTGTTCCATGAGGTTCGTGATGGTAAATGATCCAAAAGGGAGAAGATGAAGCATTTTTTCTAACTTTTAATTTGTAGCAGAAGCACATTTCTTCTTTGCATAGAGAGTGTGTAGCAGGAACATCTCATAATAGAGGTGTAAAGTGCAGAAAATCGAAAGATTGATGAAAACGAGCTAGTTAATTAGGGAGTAATTATCATTGACCACCCCTATTTTTTTTTTCACTCATATAAGACTTTTATCTTCTTTATCTTATCTCAATCTTTAAGTTTTAAAAAAATCTCTTCTCAAGTTCTCCAGTTAAAAATTCTATTAGTTAAGATTTATTAATGTTCATATTCTAAAAAATTTATCACTTTACCATTACTAACACAAATAAAAAATAACTAATTTTTAAAGAATAATATTAAGTTAAATGATCAAATTACCCTTAAAATAAATACAAATATGTGTTAATATTATCCATAAAAAATAATTTTAACACGCGTTAAAGGTAATTTGGTTATTTAATTTAATATTGTCATTTAAAAATTAAGTCATTTTTTTATATGTATTAGTAAAGGTAAAATGATAAATTTATTGAAATATGAAAGTTAATATATGTTAACTAACAGAAATTTTAAGTGGAAGACTTGAGAAGAGATTTTTTTTAAAACTTAAATGATGAGAGAAGATAAAAATAACAAAAATCTCATATGAGTAAAAAAAAAAGAAAAGGTAGAGATGGTCAATGATAATTATTCGTTAATTATATAATTGTCGAGTGTTAAACATACTTAAAATAAGATCAATCCTCTGATAAACTTCGATGCTCTTTGGAATATTTATGTAATCTATAAATAGAATAACAATTAAGGTTGGTTTCACAGGTGCCCAATTACAATCTCATCGTAGCTTTTTTCTCTTGAAGCCTAGTAATCAACATGTATACCGCAACAGAATGTTAATAAGTAGATGGCACATGGTAAGTGGAGAATGTAATTAGGATAGAAAAATTATTGTCGAGGGATGTGTTTCTTTGACAAAGAATTAGATCTGGAGATTAGACTTCATCACGTGTATTTCACGTCTTTGAGTTCAAGGAGTCGTGCTTGCAATTTTCAAAGGCAATAATATCGATGAAGAACCCTGTATTAACCTTACATGACATGGGAATTTCCTTTAAAAATAAATTACAAATAAATACAATTACCATAAAGATAATTATTTAAGATAATCATAACTTGTTTAAAAATATATATTAATCTTATAGAGATAAAAGTTTTATAAATATGTTTGAAATTGCATATAATGGGCCAACCTCAGTATTAGTTTCATTTCTCCACCAGATCAAGTTGCTTAGAATATTTTTATTGGGCCAAAATCTCCCAAGTGGCTTAAGCTTTGGACATTTAAGCAACTGGTCCTTACCACCACACCACAGCCCACGAGCAAGCCCCACAATACGACTTGGGTCCGTTACTAACATGTTTATGCTATCTCCGTTTTGAATTCATTCATTCATCTGGGTTTTCACAGATTTCTCCATCAGAAATTGGAGACAACAATTATAAAGATAAATGGGATAAAAATCAAAGTTTTGGTCATGGATGTATAAGTATGTTTTGGTGTCACCCTAATGAAATCAACCTATAAATCACATTACGTTATCTAATAACACACAAGTCTAAAGTGAAGTCAATATATAAAATAAAAAAAAATTATAAAAAAAATAAAAGGTGTGTTGGATTTGTAATATGAACCTAAATATATATATATTTTTTATTTTTATTGTTTTATTAGTTGACTTGTACTTGGTATAATTTAATTGATAATAATAAAATTCGATGATGCAAAGAAATATAAAAATAGGGGGATATATAACAAAAATGCGTAAAAGGAAAACAAGCTGGGCTAGCCGTCCCATGGGTGTCCCACATTGCTCTCCTCACGTTCTCGTCTCTATTACGCGTAATTTCTCTCTCCAGTCTTCACCCGGAGAACAAGAAACCTTTCAACGACCAACCGACACAAAATTGATCTTTTCCTAACGTTAGTTCATGTCTCAATATCTGCAGTTTGGATGCGTTGATTGATTTGATCTTCATCACCTACGTACAACCTTGTATTGGCTTTGATTCTTGCATGTTCATGTATGATCATAGCATTGCGATAACATCGATCGATATATTGGTCGTTTTATAGCATTGTCTGATCCATGCATTGTTGCTGATCATGTGAGAATCATTACAACATTGATATATATAGACGTGGAAGAAAAAGGTTTTCTGGAAATTTTTGGAGGCTCAGAGGAGAGAAAGAAAGAAAGGAGCTACGGGAGGAGGGCACATCATAATATACTTTGTATATGGTTTTGTTGGTATATATATATATAGATATACATATACATTGTAGATTAAATATCTATTAGGTATCTGATGAAATGAGAAAAAATTTACGTGAAAGTGATGCTTATAACGTAAGCAATGGAATTGAGAGGACGTCGTAATGGTGTAGTTCTTTTGGTTCTTATTTGCGCATTGGCTACAGCAAGTATAGAATGCAGGAACAAGATGCCACATACTTCTTTGGACAATGAAGGTGGATTGGAATCTCCTCATGAAGATGAAGAAATGGTATGTGAAATTTGTCTCTCTTCTATTTACGTTGGCAAAATTTTGTTCATTTACTAAGTACGTTAAGTTGATTTAGCCGAATGAATGATTTGTCTGTTTTTGCCTTGTGTCTCTTGTTACTGTCCGTGATGTAATTAAATATCTTAACCTGTTATATTTTCTTTTAAGTTCTCCATAATTTCACGAGATTCAGAAACCAAGAATGGACATAAGGAATGGGGAAAGAGCAGCAGCAGTTGAGAGAGAGAGGAAATTTTTTCAAATATTAAACATTTACAATTAATACAAACTTTGTATAATGGACAATTTAATTACAGGCAGAGCATATATGGATTCATTGCTGGAAAGAACTAATAGATGGAGAAAATGCTTTTGAGGTTTTCGGATTTCATCTGCAAAAGGAAGGAACCACTGACATGAAATCAACTTTTTTGTCAAATGAAAATATTCTTGAGGACATTAATCGTCTACCTCCCCAAATGAAACAAGCACTTTTGGTTTGCTTAAGAGAGAAAAGTTCTCTCTTTCAGGTTTCTGACAAACAGGCTAGCTTCAAGCATTGGTTCATTGAGTATGTTGAGGTAATATTAAGTTTGCCAAGTTCTCCAAGAATATATCTGCAGGTTAGAGGGCCGCTTGGGCTGAGAGAACCAAACCCTGATCTGATTCCGGCTCCAGTCCCTGGACAGGGAAGGCGAGGACCTGGTGCGCGACCTGTAAGTTATACCTCTCCGAATTCAAGGTCCATGCTTCGTACACCATCCCTTGCAGCAGATAAAAGTTCTTCACCGGGTCAGCAGCGTGCAGACCGAAGAAATCCTCCTCCTGATTCAGCTAATGTCACAAAACAAATAGAGGAGAAAGAGGATGATCGCATAATGAAGGAAATTATTATGGCTTGTGTTGCGACTTCAGTGACAACATTTGCTCTTGTTACCCTGCTGTTCTTCTGTTGTCTGAGGAATCGCAGCAAAAGAATTCGTCCAGGAGATGGACAGAAAGATGACAAGCCTCTTCTCAACTTAAGCTTATCTGCTGGTATGAATTTGACGTTTCTGTTTTGCCATTGAGATGATATTATGATTTTCTTCTGAAGCAAATTTAATAATCTTGAAAACTTTAATCTTCAGGTTCCTCACAGCAGTCTGTGAGTTTCGGAAGTTCTGGCAACAAACAAGCTGGTAATGGAAAGGATGGGAGCCCTGGCACCAAGAATGCCAATAATAATTCACCACAAGCTCCATCATCAGAAGCAGCTGGAGCAGGTAAACCTTTAAAACCACCTCCTGGAAGAGAAATTCCTGCACCTGCACCTCCACCTTCTACACCACCACCACCTCCTCCTCCAAAGCCTCGCCCTCCACAACCTCCGAAAATACCTGCACCACCAAAACCATTGGCTGCTAAAAAGAAACCTTCACCTCCTGGACCAAAAAAGGGCACCTCAAGCGAGGGGAATGAGGTAGATGGAGACTCTGGAACTGCAAAAGCCAAGTTAAAACCATTCTTTTGGGATAAGGTTCTAGCCAGCCCTAATCAATCAATGGTCTGGCATGAGATCAATGATGGCTCATTCCAGTAAGGCAACTAATCTACGTAGAATTTTGATTATTCTTTTTTCCTTTTCTCCCTGAAACAATATGTCAAATCTTTCCTTTAAATTCCAAAATCTTTTACAGGTTTAATGAGGAAATGATAGAGTCTTTATTTGGTTATACCAACGCGGAGAAAGGAAAGAATGAGCGCAAAAAAGATTCCTCGTCTTCCGAAAGTGCAGTCCAGTATATTCAGATTATTGACACTAGGAAAGCACAAAATTTATCTATTATTCTACGAGCTCTAAATTTGACGACAGAAGAAGTTGTTGATGCCCTACAAGAAGGTCTCTTTATCTATGTCTCCGTCTACCTCTCTCTCCTGGAATTATTTTAACTACGACAGAACACGTCATATGAATGGCATTCATCTAACCGAACTCTAAACCGCAGATCATTAGTTTTTTTTTTTTTTACTATTTCAAGAGAACAGAATATATTAGAATAAAACATTAATTATGACTTGTAAAGTAAGAAGAAATCTAAATCATGAACTGATGATATGCAACTTACTTGATTGTCTCACATCTGCGTATGACTATTATAATTCTCGAGTTGCTCGCATCAAAGTCTCTCAGTGGCTTATGCTTTTTAATTAAATCAGGTACTGAGCTTCCAGCGGAGCTCCTTCAAACTTTGTTGAAGATGACACCAACGGCAGATGAGGAACTAAAGCTTAGATTATTCGCCGGCGATCTTTCTCAACTTGGACCTGCAGAGCGTTTCCTCAAAGTCTTAGTTGAAATCCCATTTGCATTCAAGCGAGTAGAGGCATTGCTGTTCATGAGTTCTCATCAGGAGGAAGTCACCGGCCTTAAAGAGTCCTTTAAAACTCTCGAGGTAAAATAATTGATTTCAGAATTGATGGTTAAAGAGATTTTTCTTTTTCCTCACAAGAAACAAGAAAAATCAGTACCATGTTTCTGTATATCTCTTCAATTTTGCGTATGCGTATACAAGAGTCCTTTAGTAAGGCTTTATGTCAAATGACAGGTAGCTTGCAACAAACTGAGAAATAGCAGGCTGTTCCTGAAACTCTTAGAAGCAGTGCTGAAAACTGGCAATCGCATGAATGATGGTACCTACCGAGGTGGTGCACAAGCATTCAAGCTTGACACACTCTTGAAACTAGCCGATGTGAAGGGAACTGATGGCAAGACAACACTCCTGCATTTCGTCGTTCAGGAGATCATTCGTTCGGAAGGCAGAAGAGCAGCCCGTAGAACCAGAGAAAGCCAGAGCATGTGCAGTGTAAAGTCAGAAGATTTTGGTGAGGAAACTAGTACTCCTGAATCAGTAGAAAAATATTGTTGGCTTGGCCTTCAGGTGGTTTCAGGTTTAAACAATGAACTTGAAGATGTAAAAAAGGCGGCAATAATAGATGCTGACAGTGTGACAGCTACTTTGTCAAAACTTAGCAGTTCACTGAAGAAAAATAGAAACTTCCTTGACACTGATATGAAGAGTATGGATGAAGAGATAGAATTCCATCGGGCACTGACTAGTTTTGTGGAGCGTGTAGAAGGTGATATTGCATGGTTACTAGAGGAAGAAAAAAGGATAATGACACTTGTGAAAAACACAGCAGATTACTTTCACGGGCACTCAGGGAAGGATGAGGGCTTACGTTTGTTTGCCATAGTAAGGGATTTCTTGATAATGTTAGATAAGGCATGCAGAGAGGTTAAAGACAAAAACAACAAGCCAACGAGGGCGTCCAGGAAAGAGACTCTAACACCATCATCTTCCACAGAAAATCGGCAGCCATTTCCAGATGCTCGTCATAAACTATTTCCAGCAATTGCAGATCGGCGGACGGGTTTTTCTAGTTCAGATGATGAGAGCTAGCCTTTCTATTTGCTGTACTTTATATAGGTAGGCATTTGCTGTACTTTATATAGGTAGGCCAATGTTCTTTCTCTTTTGTTTTTTTGTTTTCCCCATCTGTACTTAAAAAAAAAAAAAAAAGGAAGATGTTTTTCTTTTACCATATACGGGAAGCACTTCTTGCAAGCAACTTCACCGGTAAATGGCTTCTTTTCTAGTTGAGTAATGTGATTGCAAACATCCATTTTCACGAACAAAAATTGAAATAGTTGAGTACATATCCGCCTCCAACCCATTTCTTTGCAGCTTGATTACTCTTATGCAATTTGCTTTTTTTTTTTTTTTAGCAGAAATTATAATCAAGGTTTCGGAAGTGTTATTGTAGGTTCTTCCACTTGATCTAGAATCTGTTGTGTTGTGGAAGAAATAAAAAGATATGATTTTGCCATTCTTTTTCATCTTCTGTATAGTGTTTGGACTTTGGACTCTTGAGTCTCCAACCCAACGAAATATAAACTGCCGAATGAATAATGAAGTTTCAAGTGCATGATATCTTCTCCAATCCAATTTCACACAACATTCTGTACTTTCTTACGTGAAAAAGCTGCTCAAACTCAAGCTTAGCGTTGATAGGATATCCGATATAAAACATATCTCATACACTTCTTTACATAGATTAATGGAACAACTAACCCTCTGTTACTATTAATTCTCTGGACTTTCTCTTTGGTAAAAGTAAATTAATTACACAGTACCAATGTTAGTTATTGTAGAAATGCTTATGTGAGAAGGCTCAATTTGCAATGAAGTAACAATTTCTCCTTAATCCGGCGTAGCTATGTTGCGGAAATTTTTAACAATTTATATAATCGAATCAGCGCCAAAATTGTAATCAACTTCGTCCAATAATATCACAACACCAAGCTACTCCAAGGCATGTCGGCAACCTGTGCCAATAATATAACGCCACGTCAACCTAGTCCCCAATGGAAAACCCTACTTAATCTACCTATATATATCCTCTGTATGGATGGCCTGAACTGAACTGTTACCGTGATGCATACTGTCTCTTCAATCTTAACAAAATAATGGGACGAAAAAGGCGCATTGAGATTGAGCAGGACACCGTGGAGGAAGTGAAAAAGGATCAATCAACTGTAAAAGATCGCAACTCCTCCTCTGACTCCGATTCGGATGATGACACGGTAGATACAGTGACAGCTCCGTCCCCTAATGTCTCCGATTTCATCATCAAGCCCATCGTCACCGAAAGCTCATCCTTGGAGGAGTGCGGGCAGGTGGGGTTGGAGTCAAACAGGAAGAAACTCATCGAAACAACTGGTATCGTTTTGGGCTTGCCTAAACAGGATGTGAACGCAAAGAAGGTCTCTTCCAATCGTGAAGTGAAAGGTAAAGTGAAAAACGAAGTGGGTTCCAAACGGCTGAGTGAGTTATTGAAGCTTGAGTTGTTGAAGGCGGGAAAGGGCATGGAAACGGATTTGTCAGCTCTGGATGTTGGGATGAATGTGTTGAAGGAGCAGATTGGTGGGGTTTGGAGTGAGAAGGCTAAGGAGATGGGCGAGAAGAATAAGAAGTGGCAACAACGGAGGCTGGAGTTGTATATAAAGAAGCTTGAGCTGGTTCAGGAACAAACTAAATTGGTTTTGGATGAATTAGTTTCAGAGAACAAATAGGACTGTGCTCTGCTCTGGTTTGAGTAAACTGTTTCTTTGTATTTTAGAAGTTGGAAAGACAACGGTTTAGTTTGTCGGGTGAGAGTTTGGAAAGTTTTGATGGACTGTGTTATGCTCCTTAATTACGCCTTAAAGTTATATTTTGATCTCTTAATTATCGTTTCAGTTCTGATGTTTGTACTGCTATCTCATCAAAATCATTTTATGACAACCTCTACCGGGGAGTGATGGATTCTTACAAATACACTTTAGACAGTAAATAATTGGTTGATTTGAAGATATAAATTGCTCCCTTCAGTTGCATAGGTAAAATATGCTTGTTTAAATCAGCTAGAAATTGTAAGTAAAATACTACTCGCCTTAAGATGATAGCTTTTTACCTTTAAACAGTAAATACAGTTGCTATGCTGTCCTCTTCTTTGAATGCACAGCTTTCTGCTTTCTGACAACTATGAAGATGATGTAACAACATAACGCATCCAATTTTGTGCCTGCGATGGTCTAAGAGGTTTTTCCATTTATGATGTCTAGTCGATCTGAAACATCAGGTCCAGGACTTGTAAACTAGCAAGGCCATATATGTACTAGCATATGCACAATATGGCAAAGATATGTTTAGACTTGTGCTCTGAGAGTTAGGCATGGATCTGGAATGTGAACATTTGGAGTCGGCGGATTGACTGGACTCTTTACATGGCCGTCTTCATAAAATTCCAGATAACTGACTCTAACTCTTCACTCCAGACGTGATGAATTTCTCCACTAACAAACTCTTTGATATTACCATCTACCTCAATTATACTCCTTCCAGATTCCTTCTTTATCTTTCTGTCCCTCATCAGTTTTCGTATCCGCAGTGCATCTTCCCACATTCCAACATCTGCGTAGATATTTGATAGGAGTACATATACTCCACAATCATCTGCTTTCAGCTCCGCAAGCTTGTTCACTATAACTTCTGCCAGAGACACATCTTTATGAGTTCGACATGCCATAAGAAGAGTTCCCCACAGAGCTGAATTAGGTTTCATAGGCATAGACTCTATAACATTTAGGGCTTGCTCCAATTGTCCTGCCCGGCTGAAAAGATCAACCAAACAACTGAAATGTTCAAGCTTAGGTTCAATCCTACCATCTTTCTTCATGGATTCAAAGATGTGGAATCCTTCAGTTGCAAGACCACCGTGACTACAAGCTGTTAGAACACCAAGGTAAATCAGATCATCCTTTGGAATCCCCTCTCTTTCCATCTGGGCAAAACAATCCAGAGCTTCCTTTCCAAAACCATTCATACCAAGTCCAACAATCATCACATTATAGGAAATGACATTCTTTTTTGACATGCAATAGAAGATCCTGCGAGCCTCATCAAGGCTCCCACATTTCATATACATGTCCACCAGAGCAGTTTGAACAACTATATCCATTGTCATTCTGGTTCTTCTTATATACATGTGTATCCACCTTCCCTCATCAAGTGCACCCAACTGGGCACAAGCTGATACTCCGCCCATAACAGATACCAAATCAGGTCTCACGCCTTGGCAAAGCATCTGCCTAAAAAGGTCCAAGGCTTCCTTAGGATTTCCATGCTGAGCATATCCATCTATCATAATGCTCCATGAAATCACATTCTTCTCTGGCATCTCTTCAAATAATTGACGAGCCGTCACTAATTCTCCTGTCTTTGAATACATATTAATCATAGAGTTCCAAGAAACCAAATCTTTGGTGGGCATGCGATCAAAAAGAATGCGAGCAGAATCAACATCGCCCGTTTTCTGTAGGAAAACAAAAAAAGAAGGTTAACCAACATTACAACTCAAATTCCATTTATTTATGATTATTTTTTTATTTTAAAAGGAAATCACGGCAAGTTTGTTAGTGCAGTTGGAAAGCAAATTGAAGCAGCAGCATTCTTTTAATAGCAGACCTTCCCATACCCGTCAATCATAATGGACCAGGAAATCACATCTTTCTCCGGCATTTCATCAAATACCTTCCGTGCTGCCTCCATTTCCCCACTTTGCACGTATCCACCCAACATCAAATTCCAAGATACCAAATCCTTCAACACAGACTCGCCAAACACCAGTCCAGCACAATCCATGTCTCCACATCTACAGTACATTCCGATCAATGCATTCACCACAAACACATTACACCAATACCCTCGCTTCACTACCTCTGCATGTATCTCTTTCCCCTCAACCAATCCCATTAACAGTCCACAAGCCTTCAACACTAGTGGGTAAGTGTAATTATCAACCAAACGCCCCTTTCTTCTCATATTGACGTAAAAATCCAAAGCCTTTCGCGGGTCTGAGCTTTGAGTATAGGCTCTGATCATAATATTGTGCATGAAAACATTTGGTTGATGAATTTTGTCAAATAACAGCTCTGCATGGTCCACGTTGAGCGTGTTTGGTGAAGTTAGAAAGAGCAGTAACTGGCTTGAGATAAAAGGGTCGATGATGAGGTTGGTGATAATGAGTTGGGAGTGTATTTGGAGAATCTGCGAGGTTGTTTTGCAGATTTGAAGAAGGGACAGAAGTGGATTCTTCAGTTTCATGTTCATGGCATGGAGTTGAGCTTGAGTTTGAAGGTTTTTAAGGAGGGTTTTGCATGGGAAACAAGAGACGTCATTAATTTTGTCTTAGAACGTTGGAGAAGTGGATTTCATATTCTAGTTAATTAAAAACTTCAATTCATTTTACCTTAAAATTTAAAATAAAATAAAATCATAATAAATCATAATTTAAAAGTCTTAAACTATCATAAAAATAGATTTCATTTATCCATTAATCTAATGTTAGATAGATGTACTATATTACCATAACTATCTAAATACTAATACAGTTATTTAAAATTTAAATTTGAAGTCGTTTACTTATATTTGATAGATGGGCTTCTGTGCAGGAATGTAAAGTGGTTTTTTTTTTTTTTTTTAATTTAATTTTGTGATTCTATAATATTTGTTTAAAGCTTTGATTATAGCCCTTATTCCAAGTATCAATTCGTTCGTGGAGTCCTCCACTCAAGTCTCTAACCCTAGTTGTTGTGGCTAGTATAAGCTAGAGTTTCACACATCTATACACCATTTCATGGAATCACATTTAAGCCCATTTCAATTGTTTAACTAATATAATCATGCCATGATAGGAAGAGAAGGGACCCATGCACATTAATAAAAGTGAAAAATAATGAAACGTATTCAAAAGCTATAAAATAATTACCCAAATACGCATTTATGTAATTACCGAATGAAGACGTCAAAGATTGATTAGAACATATATATATAT
>JANLJB010028758.1:0-11960 GCA_026212285.1 Bursera cuneata | reverse complement strand
AAAAAAAAAATGTTAGGATCGTGGGCTATCTCCTAATTCAAGTTAACTTTTATAAAAAATAAAAAAAATAGAAAAATAGAATTATATAATAAATATGAGTATTATAAAATAAAAAGATTTATACATAGATTTGTAAATATAAAAACCATATCTAATTATAAGAAAGAGAATAAACATAAATGATTAACCAATATAAACATCCTTATAAGAATGTGAGAACAGTCAATAAGTAGAAATAACATCATGATTAAGCAGGTTAAACTATTCTCGTTTCTGGGTCTAGTAGTATTAGGTATCGAAAAAAAATACTAACGAGTGGATAGTTTCAAGACTCTATTAGTATTAGGTATTGATATCGAGATTAGGTAGGTGAAACTATTGAGCCAGTAAAACTAGAAATAGTTTCTTAGCTTTATTGGTATTAGGTATGAGATAAAATACCAGGTAAAGAATAGTTTCAAACACTATTAGTATTAGGTATCGGATAAAAATGTGTGATCTCTTGTACTCTTGTATACTTATAATTTAGTGAATTTATCTTTTTATTGTTGTAAAATTCGTAAGTGTACGAAATCGTATCAAGTAATATAGTGATTTTAAGTCGGATGTCGAACCCACAGGGACCAATAAATTGAGTATTAATTTTACCAGATTTATTACTATTTAGATAAACGAAAAATGATTTCAATATTAAAAACTAGAACTGAAAACTAAACTAACATTAATAAAAATCTAAACTAAAAATAATAACCTAAATTATTAAAGCCTATGATTTCATCATCACCCATCTGAACTGATTTCTTAACCATACTTCAATTGGATTTTAGGTCTATATCCTGAAAACAACAATTTCTAATGCTATCTATAAGTCTCTCTCGAGCACCTACAGAATTATTTGTTATTCCTAACTCAGTTATCTCTAACTTAAGTTTAAAGCATTCAAACACATTAAGACTTATGAATTATTCTGTTTAATGTTACATAACCCATGTAAATATATATTTCTATCTTACATGCAGATTGGTGTGAGATTATAAGTTCAATTATCATGCAATATCTTTCAATACTATACAATAACTATGAATCTATTACACAATGATCAGTTATATAAAAGCAGTAAACATAAAAATTAAATACTCAGAATTTAACCATAGAAATCCAATGAAGTAATAATCAGTCAATACAAAAGAAGAAGCTAGGCTATATCACAGCCTTAACAAAGAAATTATTTCATAACAAAACTAAAAACACAAAAATCTAAAGAGTTCATGAGAAAAAAAAAATGAAACTAAGGAGGGATGAATTTCTGCAGATTTGGGGAACATATCTCTCTCCGTCTCCTTCTTGAATTGATGAATCTTGTGTTTTTAGGCTTAGGGAAGTATCCCTAGCCCTTCTCTCCTCTGGCCGTCATCCCTTTTCAACTTAAAGATATGTTTTCTTTAAATATGCATGACCTAATGACAAAGATGGAGCAAAAAATATTTTTTCACGTAACGGCGCCCCGACATGGGTGTCTTTTCAAGCGTCGACGTGGTTTCTCTGCTTCAGAATTTTTAAATTCCAGAAAGTCGGTGGCCCGGCGTGGTTCGAAACTGAAAAATTCATAAAAATGAAAGTTGTAGCTCTTTCTCTTAGCTTTCCAACGTCACTTGAATCACTTCATTCCGATATCAGAAAAAGAAGTTATACCCAATAAACCGAGACATATTCCTACAGAAAAATTCAAGTTATTTCTTGATTTGCTTTTCCGTTTTCTTCACACTTTGCACTCCCTTTTGCATGATTCTTCCTCATTCTTTCTCCTATCACAAACATAAATAAAAATTACTAAAACAAACATAAAACACTAAAAACATACAAGAACAATAAAATACTAATATTAAACTCAAGTAACAAAAGGGTCTAAAACATACATATAATTTATATTTATCACTTATCTGTTATATAAGCAATTAACGTCAAATCACTTTTATAATTTATTATTTATATATTATCAATCTTGATTTTGAATATATTTCTACTTAATTTCTTATAAAATAATCAACATAACAAATAATTGGCCGGCGATAGTTTCAGTGTTAACGTTAAGGCGCTGATATAAGAATCTGAGATATGTAGACCTCAGACTATTCCGATCCTTTGTCAATACTTTAATCATAGCTAAATAGTTATTATAGCATACATTCAGGAGAGAAAAGGAAAAGAGAGAGCTAATCCTAGTGAGTCTTCAAAGAGTACTATGAATTCTCAATTGTATATTAATTAGTACAACGTCGTACGGAAAGAAAGAAAATTGAGAGACAAACTAATAAAATACTCTATTATGAGAATAACATTCTCTCCCTGCAGGTTCATCATTTATGTTATGAAACTTCTCGAATTTACATCTTCTTGATGACATTGTACAAAGCATGCATTTTAAAAGGATAAAAAAAAAAAAAAAAATGTTAAGGCAATCAAAATCTTCAAATTCCATTTTGAAGAAATCGATCGACTTCTACTCTTCAAGAACGTAAAATCTTCCTTATTATTTTTCTTCCCGACCCTTGTGCCTTTCCTATAACTTTTCTGTATATATTAACTTATTTCACCATTATAATTGCACAATGATTGGAATCACAGCTACATGACTAAGCCACCATTTGATGAAGTACTTTTTTTCCTCGTCCTCTCCTTATTTCTTTTATATCTTTTTTATTGTTTATCTATTTCATGGAATAAAAGACGAACCATCATGGCCACCTGCAAAGTGGGGAATTAGCTGAGGAGGGTTCGCTCTATTTTGGCCACCCTGATCAAATGATATGAAGGAAGGATTATAGTACTCAATTGCAGGATTTTTGAGTCCTTCATGACCACTTTGACCCTTTATTGATTTTGGAGGAAGAGAGTCCTTCATGAGTGAACCACATTGTCTAGGCTGCGTTTGGTAGAAAACTTTGGAAACCACTATCTCCCCATCTTTCTCTTCTTCATTGCTGCCAAGATGGTACTGGTGCATCACCCAATTTGTTTTCTCAGGCTTTTTCTGCTTTCCATAATTGGTGTAAAGCACAAGAATTTTCTTGTAACCTTTCACCTTCCCACTAACAAAAACTGGCCTTGTCTTACCAGTTTTGTGCCACCGGGTTTCCCCTCCTTCGGTGTCTGTGTGCACCTTTCTTCGTTTCCTAGTTCCTGTTGTGTATGCTTTGGAAGGTCGATGAAAGAAGTGGCGAACTAAACCATCTTTGCTGACTCCTGCATTATTATAAAGAAAATAAATAAATAAATAAAACAAAAAGAATTTGAGGGTAATTCTCGTATCATTGAAAAATATGTTATATATTCCATGTGTTTAATTTGGTACATGTATGGAACATGAAATTATGATTAAAAGCTAAATAAGACATCCATTTCCGTAGTTGACATGATACTAAGAAATTGCCTTGTTTTGCAAGGATTAGTTGGGGTTTTCTTCTTTGGTAATGACAGTGATGTTGAAATTAGGTCAATTGTTTCTTCATATTTGATTGTAAACGCTCCATATATATGGTTGGTGGGAAGGTTTCTTCTAAAGAGGAGAAAGATGAACAATTCAATAATATTGTGTACATTATTATCTCCATTTCATTCATGTATATATATATATATATATATATATATATGGATTTTCTTTGTTCTCTGGATTACATAATCTTCAGAATTTGCAGAAACTATAGTAGTTTTTGGATCAAAATGATATACTAACTCTTAGCGAAATTTTAACCTCTATGCATGCGATTAATCAAAATGATATACTAGACTCTTATTCACAATTTTAACTTCTATGTATGCAGAAGTGAGTGGAGAAGAAATCTTTCTTTATATCTTGAGCGGTAGTTTCTACTAACTACGGCATTTGCAGGAACACAATAATTTAGATATATAAATAAGTCAACTCACTAACAAACCTTACCCTTGTTTCATTAAACCTAATAATGATGAGCCATCGCTGTGCCATTCTGATTTCATTCATAAATGTATGAGAAACATATTACTGTTTTACCATTAGCAACTAACGTACCTGGCAACTTCTCAGGGTGGGTATAGCAAATTCCATTCTCTCCCTCAAGTGTAGGGATGAACTCATCAATGAGAGGGTGCAGCTTACGAGCATCAGACCGCACCTTCCCTTCAAGATGTTCAAGAAGCTCCTGATCCGTCGGATCGAACTTCACCCCAGCAGGTAGCCCCGGCAAATCATGAATTTTGGCCTATAGAAATCGAAAAGAGAGGTAAATTATACATAATGAAACTAAATTAATCAGATGAAGATACATAACCTCACAAAGAAACTATTATATTTATATCATGCAGACCTGCTCGTTACATTTAATCTGGTGACCACATGAAGGACAAGATCTAACTAGACAATCTTTAGCTCTTGCACCACCACCAGCAGCGGCAGTAGTGTTATTATTAGTTGATGGAGACGAGCTTCTCTCAATTGTTTGCACATCACTGCAGTCATTGCACCAAGTCATTTCCTTGGCTGTTTCCTCTTATGCCCATCACACAATTGATCTTTACTTTCTTCTTTCCTCTTCTGCTAGTATGCCTCCAAAATAAACAACAGTAAAAGAGAGAAAGACAGAGAGGAGGATAATAAAATAAAATGAAAAAAGGAAAAGAAGCAAAGCAACTTGTCTCTTCCAAAGCTTGTCCCCCGCAAGCCAGCTCTCTTCTTGAGGGTACAGAGAGGAAGAAATTAAATTGGAGCCACCTAAAACATCAAGATAGATACTTAAAATTTGAGAAATATAGAAAGAAAACAAAGAGGAAAAATAACAATAAATGAAAAAGAAAAAAGGGGGTTTGCTTGCTTGGATCTTACGTTTGAATGAATTTACTTGTATATATTTTGTGTATGAAAACTTGTAGGAGAATAAATGCAGTTTTTGTGTCTTTTTTACTCAGCCTAAAGGCAACTTTATTTGTTAAGAATGGTTTTAAAGAGGAGGAAACATTAAAAAAAGACAAGAAGCAGCTGGGGGTTGAGTGGAGTAGGGGCAATCTGGTTTAAGAGCTAGGTCAAGATCAGGTGTACGTTTGAGCAGGCTGATGAGATGGAGAGAGGAGAGGTTTCTTGCTTTACATGAGAAGTCTACGTGAAGAAATAGAATTTATGGTTGGATGTTTATATTAGGACTTTTCTTCTTTATCATTATATCATATATATATATATACATTCCTTCCATATGTGAATGTATTTTAGCTTTGTTCACACTCTAGGGTGACATTCCACCCGAATCTCTTTCTCTTCTCTTCCTATATGATTTCCTATTCATCTCAGTCTTCAATCCTATTTGTTCCTACACCTCCCCATTTTCTTTTCTTCTTTGACACGTGTTGTTTGTAAGTAGCTCTTATATATAGATATATATGGATCATCAATCTTAATGTCATAATGTCATATTTTTAAAAAAATTATATGCTATGTAATAAAGTATATGTCACATATATATATATATCGATTGCGACCATTAGGTCAATATAATTCTAATAACCTATTAAGTTACCATTTTTCAAGAAAATTAACCTTATAAATTGAGTTTAGCTCTAATAATTAAGCTTCTATATATATTAGAAGATTCTAATATATTTATCCACCGTTAATTATATAGATCAATAACTAAACATTTGTGTCTAATTTTGAGTTAAAAGATCGCAATCTTATATTTATGTACCCTTAAAACATATAAAGGAATTTTTTTTTCATATAATTTCATATATTTGTTATTTCATGACAGTTGTATAAATCTTTAAATGTATGTTTGATATCTCAAATTGTAATGAAAGTGAAAATACACAAAATCAGTTGTTTAGTAGTTTTACTTGACTAATGTCTTCAAATAATTAATAGAGAACTTAATAATAAAGGATGAAAGCTGAAAATAAATATCAACAAAGTAAAGGTGAAAAGGTATTCATATATTTATTTAAGAATTGAGAGGCGTAGAGTGGAACAGAGTTCCCTTGTAACAAAATATTAGCAATAAATACTCATAGCTGAAATGGGTAAGAGAATATTAATTCAGAAAGCAAAGATGAAGCACGTATCTAGACCAGCATTCAACTTTTTGGTCTAAATAATAATTACAGATGTGGATTCGCTTGCATCTTGTATTGTACCCTTCTTCATCCCAACGTGTATCGTGGGTTGAGTCTTCTGGGGAATTTGGATTATTTGGGGGACCCTTTCCAGTTGTAGAATTTTCTTCCTTTTACCAATTTTCTACCTATTTACTCTCACTTTGAATGAAAATATTCAAAGTAATAAAATAAAGTTAGCTTGCAATTTTAAGTTAGACAGCATATATATGATAAATCATTGTCATTTAGAATTTTTCTTTTGGGATCTTTTTTACGTGACCCAATCATCAACTGCCGCATCTTCTTCCTCCATCCTTACTCACTTCCCAAATTGTTCTTAGGTGTCGTCATTAATTGAAACTCTTGATTATGATTGAATTAACATAATATGATTAAGAGTCAAACTATTTGAACCCTATAATGATATAGTTTCATACTTCCAAGCAATGCATATTAATTATTAAGTAAAAATTCATGATAGTTCATCATGTTCCGACTGAAGATGGCCTATGCTTAAACAATCCTATCATTTCTAGATATTAATCATTGGAAATTTATATTTCTTGAACCATTAATTGAATAATTATGAAACAATAGAGGTGCAAATGTTATCTGAGTAGTTCTTGTTTTTGTTTATCAGGTCATCGTTAACAGTGAACTCAAAATTCCTTCCTACATCTTCATGTTCAAGTTCTACTTCTTACAAAAGCCAACCCGTTTGGAATTGCTATAGCTTTTAGCAACTTGTTAAATAACCCTTTTTGACAATAACGAGCTAAAGATGACAACTGCCAGAAAGGGCCTCATGCCGATCTATTGCATGAGAAGCAGTTCTTGGATTCGTACATAAGTTTGGGCTTAAAGGCCCATTATACGAAACCCATGTATTAGTCGAGTCAAGTCTCACTTATGGGACCGACTTGAGCTTTCGGTTCAGGCTTTCACCCTCCAAAATGTGGTCACAGTATAGGAGAGGGATAAGGGATAGGAGGGAGGACCCCAATCGAGTAAATGAAGGGCGGCCATGGAGACCAATGCCCACCACTTGATACAATTATCTCATTAAATTAACAAAGCTGTCCTGTCAGTTTGAACTTGGAATTCGTCAAATTAGTAAAAGAGTGGCTCCCTTCAAACATGGTAGACAGATGGAGGCAAAATTGAAAATGAGACAATCAAGCTTTGGATACTAGCAAATTTCACTAGCTATTTGTACAGTAGTTTAAAGGCTAACAGCTGTTCAGCTGTAGAGATTTTCTCCCTTTTGACAAATCTCATGTTTGGATGTCGCAATTACCTAACCCGTGAGGAACTACCAACTAATATAATAGATAGATAATACAGAGACTCTCAAAGGCCATTGTTACACCACTTTAATGTCCTAATCTGTGGTCTAACTTACTGTAGACACACCTTTCAAGTAGCATCGTTTTGAAAATCTGTCTCCCTTCTGCATCATTACCTCTACTCTGTGCAATCAAACAGGAGTGAAACGTTTGGTTGAACTCTCAACTAATTTCTTAAACTTCAAATTGATCAGAAGCGTCTTCAAAGTAGTAAGGGGAGAGTTTCCCGTCTTTACTGGTCTTCAGTTTCTTCTCCACACTAACCTCTTGCAACAATTTAACTACCTTTCGCATTGAAGGGCGGTTAATGGGAAGTGCATTGGTGCAGAGGAGACTGATCCTAAGGACCCTGCAAATTTCTTCCTTGTAACTGGAATCGAGTTTGGGATCGATCACAGCATCAAAATAATCTTTCTGGTCCAGGGTGTAGCAGACCCATTTTACCAAGTCTTTCTCCCCAAATTCTGGATCAATTGGGGGTCTACCAGTGACCAATTCCAAGAGGACAACTCCAAAACTGTAGATGTCACTCTTTTCATTCACTCGAAGAGTATAGGCATATTCTGCATCATATTTAGGTGGAACAAACTAAGTTAGAAGCTAATAATAAAATGCAAGGCATAAGAAAAATTGAATCAAACATTGAGAAGGCTCATAATATCAATTGACATTAATTGGCCAATCTTGCACTTGAATGACATCAAATTGCCACTCCTACAAGCAACAATTGCTAGATAGAAACAAACCATCTAGTTCTAAGCAGGATTAAGATTCTTCCACTACCTTTTTGCCTCTATTTTGGCTAAATTTATAGTTCGCTAATCCTAGGAAGTAAAAAAGCAACTAACTGCACAAGGCATGTTTTAAAGAAAATAAAATCAAGAACCCAATGAATTAAAGTGTAATGATAATGAACATGTAATCAAGAAGTCAGCTAATGTACCTGGCGCAATATAACCGCAAGAACCTGCAATCCCAGACATGGATTCTGGTCCCTTGCTAACTCCTTCAACAACTTTAGCAACTCCAAAATCTGCAACTCTAGCGCTAAACTCTCCATCCAACAATATATTGTTAGACTTCACATCCCGATGAACAATTGGAGGAACACAATCGTGATGCAAATAAGACAACCCCTCAGCTGCATCCAAGGCTATCTTATACCGTGTTGGCCAATCCATTAAGCCTGCCTTGCTGCTATGCAGGAAATCCCCCAGGCTCCCATTTGGCATGAATTCATAAACCAGAAGCTTGCTATCTCCGGAGTTGCAACAAGACCACAACCTCACAATATTCTTGTGTCTAATCTTCCCTAATGTTTCAACTTCTACTTCAAATTCGTCTCTTTGTGACCCATCACTTGCATCAGCCTTCTTGGATCTTCCAGATAGCTTTTTCACTGCCACTACCTCACCACAACTGAGAACAACTTTGTAAACTTTCCCGGAAGCTCCACTTCCAATCAAATTTTCCTCCTTGAGGCAATCAACAATCTCAAATTCACTGAAGCCAATCTTATGGAATGATTTCCACTTAGATAATGCAATTTTTTTCTTTGCCTTCTTGAAATTCCGGTACTTCACATAGAACCAAATAACTCCAACAACAAAAACTACAGCAGCAAGGACAAAGATTGACCTAAGAATCCATAGATAACCCTGGTTCTTAGATCCACCCGCGTGTGGACAAAGATCATCCAAGTCTCCACACAAACCGGGATTCCCCAAGAAGCTATTCTTATAAATTTGCTTTGCATAAAGTGGAGGTAGCTCCCCAGAGAGCCGATTGTCCGAGAAATTAAACACATTGAGCTTTAAATTCTGCAATTCAGGTGGGATTTTTCCTGAAAAGAGATTCCCAGAAAGATCAAGATAGTTAAGCACTGGCAAACTCCCTATTTCACTTGGAATTTCACCCGATAACCTGTTGTTAGCCAAATTGAGCTCATTCAGATTCTTCCAGCCTTGAATGCCTTTTGGAAACCCACCAGAAAGCTCATTTTTGCTAAGATCAAGCTTCATCAACATGCTCAAACTCACTAAACTACCCGGAATTGCACCCGTAAATTTATTATCACTCCCAGAAAACTCACCTAACTTATCCAACGACCCAACTTCTTCTGGAATGACCCCAGAAAAGTGATTCTTAGAAACCAAAAGAGTGGAAAGATTGTGAGCACCTAAAATGGATTTTGGTATTTGGCCGGTTAATGAATTTTCAGCAAGCTCCAGCAAATATACGTGTGGCAGCCCCCAGAACATCTCAGGGACTGAACCAGATAGCAAATTGTGCCTCAAACGAACCCTCCTTAAGCTCTGGCATTTTCCTAGACTTTCCGGGATTTTCCCAGAAAATGAATTGAATATCAATATCAGATCCTCTAATGCCCCTTTCGCACATAAACCGTCCGGAATTTCACCGGAAAATTGATTGTACGAGAGGTCCAGGGTTCCTAACGCAGAGTTCGTCCCAAGTTGACTCGGCAACGGACCACTGAGCTTGTTGTTAAACAATTTGAGTTCATACAAATTCTTCGACCGAGCTATGCTCTCCGGCAAAGGCCCCTCGAATCTGTTCTCAAACAAGTTAAGTGACTCGAGCTGCAACTCGCACAACTCCTGCGGAATCGCCCCAGTCAACTCGTTCGTCGACACGTCGAACCTCCTGAGCGTCGTCGTATTGAACCACTTCACCGGTAACTCGCCCGAGAACGAGTTGCTATACAACTCTATCTGTACAATACTTTTCATCTCCGTTATCGAACTAGGGATCGACCCAGTAAGTCTGTTCAATGACAAGTCTAAATTATTGAGCCGAGGCAACCGAGTCAAGCTCTCGGGAATTTGACCAACGAAGTTACAATAAGCAAGCCTGAGATATTCAAGATTCGTCAAGTTGCCTAATTCACTCGGTACCGGACCCGGAGAAAACGGATTATAACCAAGATCAAGCACTTTAAGAGTAGAAATGTTACCAACCGAGCTTGGTATTGTCCCATTAAGAAGATTAGAAAAGAGTAAGAGCGACTCGAGCCAAGCGAACTCACCGAACTTCGAGGGAACATCTCCAGTGAAGTTGTTGTAACTCAAGTCCAAGTACTTGAGAATCCTCATCTGAGAAAGCGTCTCGGGGATCGTACCAACTAAAAAATTCGAGTTCAAATCCAGGTATGTGAGGTTCCGACATGTGGAAATGTCGAGCGGCAGGGAACCGTTGATGGAGTTGTCGGAAAGATTGATGGAGGAGAGATACGGCAGGCGGCAAAAGAAGATTGGAAATGGCCCAGCGAGTTGTGCACCGGGGAGGTCAATGGAGACGACTCGGTGAGTCGCTGGGTCGCATTTAACGCCTTCCCAGTTGCATGGCGTTTCGTCTCGGCTGTTGTCCCACGTGGCGAGGGCGTGAGTTGGATCGGAGAGGCCGCGTTTGACTCGCTGGAGGTAGAGACCTTCTTGGTTGAGAGAAAGAGTGAGAGGAGAAGAAGAGAGGAAGAAACAGAGGAAGAAGAAGAAGAGAAGCATTTTTGGATTTACAGTATTGAGTTTGCGTTGGAGTCGAGTTGTGTTGTGCTGCGTTGCGTTTGTTTTTGTCGTGGGATTTGAAGAAACACGAAGAGAGAAATGGGAAGACAGAAGTGGGGTCTACTGCGTACTGTGAAGGCAACTGGGAACAGCAACAGGGAAGATAAAGCGGGAGTTCAAAGATGCAAAAAATATATAGATATTACAAGTCAATGCGAGTCAGTAAAATCAAATATTTTTTGGAAACATCTAACTTGTTTCATCTGGGATTCGATATTTACTTATAATTTAAAGAAAAAAAAATCAGTTTTTAATAGCTTCTCCCCCATAGATTGTTTTCCATAAATGAGAATAGATTAAATTTATTAAACAATGCTGTTGTTGTATACGTGTTTCGTTTAAACCTAGACTAGACTATCTTCCTTTTTTGGTTCGAGGAATCAACGTACTTAAGAAGACAGAATGATGATGCTGGTTCCTTCAATTTGATCAGAATCTCTGAAATTCAGAGAACGAATAAATGCTGAGAATATTTCTAGAACATAAAATTAAATTGACAAGTTATCCCATGTTATGTTGTCTTGGGACAATTCAAAGAGAGAAACTTTTGGTTTTTGCTTCAAGTTTGTAATAATTTTTTTTTTATTTTACAAAAATAAAAATACAGAGCAAGGAAAACTCTCACTCTCAAAGGTCTACTCACAAGTCACAGCTCGGCACTCGGCAGTCAAGGTGAAAGGGTGAAAGCAATAAAGCTGTGGAAAAAGCATAAATGTTTTTAGTCAGTTGAAAGAGAATACTGGGGACCTCTTGTTGTTGTCAGGCTCCATGTCCATCCATTTTGAATTGAAATAACGAGGAAAGGAGGGCAGATGTTGACTCAGAACTGTATGGTTATTTTTTGGGACAATTTCAAATACTACCCTCGTGTTTTGGTCTAATATCAGGCGGAAAGCAAGTTTAGAATTTTAATCAA
>JANLJB010028757.1:0-11952 GCA_026212285.1 Bursera cuneata | reverse complement strand
TCGGAGGTCAGGCTGTCACGAGTGACTATTGACATGAAAAAAGTTGTAGGCGTAAATTTATTGTTAAAATAAAAAGATAAGTGGAGGTATTAGTAAACAATCGAGAGGATATCCATTCTGGGCTGAAGACTAACCAGAAGCAGCCCATTAACCTGTCCCAGGCCTTCAGTCTCACTGATTACTAAAACAACCTCGACTTTTTAAGAACCAACTTACATCATCTTCTTCCATTACCGTGTGCTTAGAAAATGTTGAGGTGCAACTAGTGACTTCCTATTGAAGATCCAGGCGGAGTAGCGGAAGTAGCCTAGTATCACGTCCTATCTGGCTTGACCATAGTGGCGGTAGCACCCATCGCAGGATTAATGTCCAAGTAACCGTACGAACAGTGATTCTACCAAGCCGTAAGTGCCACAAATGTCTACTTCATCCGCCGCGCCCGCCACACGCCCGGCCAATGATCAGGCGCCGACCGAAGTCTCCGATTCAGTTACTAACAACGACGAAGAGATAATGGAAGTCGAAGAAGCAGCCGATTCGTCCAATTCACCAAACAACGTCGCTCAGGATGGCAATGGCTAGTTAAATTTACTTTTATTGATTTATTATCGTAGTTTTAAGAGGTCGAATACATGATATCGGTGTATGCCTATGGTGATGATGCTATATAGTTGTTTTTTGGCTTGCGTGCGATAGTGGAAACGAATATTAGAATGGTTTCGAAAGTTTCTTTAGTTGTATTTTTTTTTTCCTATTTATTTTGCTGATTCTATGGAATTGTGAAGGAATGCTATTCGAGGAATAATCTAAATTGTGAAGAACAGCTTTTAGGATTAGGAGCAGTTAGGCAATAAAGTATTTTATTAAGTAGACTGTAGAGATAATTGAATTTGTCTATACAATTATGAAAACAAAAGAGCAAGTTGTTTTTGCTGTTTCCGGAAAATCATTTCTGAGAACTCATAGAGAAAATTGTTTAGGGTTTTATATCTAATGCAGTTTATAAATAATTTTGAATGTATTAAGTTTTGACAAATTCAATTTAGATGCCAAACCGTACAGACTTTAAGCTTTAGCTAAGCAAAAGGTTCACTTAATATCTATGCTGCTGTTTTAGATGATATTGAGAGTGAATTTCTTACAGTCAATAGCTACTTAATAGTTAGAAATGGAGTGTCAGAATGCTAACAGTGTGCTCAATGCCTTCACTGTGGTTAATTATTGAGGTTTCGATTGTATGCAGAGGGTCTCATGGTCATGCACTTCTCAAATCGTTAGAAAGTAAGCTGTCAGATTGCTACCATTATGTTGAAGTCTCACCGTGTTTTCATTAAGTGGAGAATTTTCAATGATAATTATCCTTGGAAAAATTGACAAGTGCGGAAATCTTACGTGGCTAGGTTGATGGGTTTCTATTAAAAAGAAGTGGGTCATTTTTCTTCTATTGTGCATCTTAGATGTATCCATGCCAATGGATTGTCTATTAGACTTGTTACTAACTTATTCCTTGGACCCAAACCACAGTCAAACTTGGGATTTGATACAATTAATGTAGGGCTTGAACAGAGAGGAAAGACGAGAGAGGAGCAAGAATAGGAAGAGAGAGCACCTGAAGTAAGCTCTATAATTTTCTCAAATTATATTTTGTCCTCTATCTATTTTATTATTATATAGAAATCCCTTTATGGATCTCATAAAAATTCAAGAATGAGAAAAATATTATCCTAGCTGCAAAATTATAGTTTGATAAAATATTGAAACACAAATTACTACTTTCGCTAAAATAAAACATTACATAAACCTTCATAGCGTAATAAAATTTACATGAACCAACCTTGATGCTTTCATCTAGGTTTATATTGGCATCCTCTTTCTTGTGAAGTCATTCTTTTCTTGATTCTTGCATTGAGATCTGCATATCAATGGAAATTCTTGCTTATCTATGGTTTGTGGTTAGAAGATTTTTTATTTTTATTTTTTTAAATGCACTCCTGTCACCTTTTGGGTTTCTGTTTCTTGTTCTCTTTCAAGGCTTGTTCTTAGGAACTTGATGGTCATTGTTAAGTTACCACTTGATTTAAAAGTTTAAGTTGATTGCTAGTGATTAAAAAGTTTAACTTGGTAGTCATTGTTAAATTGTCTTCTTATGCACAAGACATAAGGATCAAACACAACCACTATCAAATACCTATAAACACAACTTATTCTGTTCTATTACCTTGTCAAGTAATTAAACAGATAAGTACGAGCTCTAATGACTATTATCAATTAGGTAGTTTGTTCTTCCTTTTGCTTGACTATGCAATTCTGCAATCATGCAAAAACATGGTTTGACTTGTAAATTGCTCACTCAATAACCTCTTGGCTTGATGATCACGTGTTGAGTTCTGTTTTAAGTCTCTCCTGAGGGTCAATTTTAAGACCTGCTGTGGTAGTGTAAAGGCTGCAAAAATTGTCCAGAGAGGATGATTACTTTTGTTTCATTCCTTGATATAATTTTTTGCCTTTGTAGATCTTAGTAAAGAAATGGAGTCAGTGGGGCATAACAGCTACTCAGGACTGGGTTCTTCTACTCAAGAAAGATTTAAAGCGAGGCAACCATACAATATCCTTGCTGTACGAGAGACCAAAGATTTTAGAAATTCTGGTTCTTCAAATAAGCCATTGACAAGACTAAAGGAGGAGTCGCATGTGAGCCATGAGCATTACAAGTATCCAAAATCAGGGAAACAGTTGACTTTTTCCAAGGAAAATGGAAGTCAAGAATCTGAGATTTCTAAGAAAAATCTAGGAGCCTTTCTGAGAGCCAAAACGACTGAAAGCCAACATGACTTGCATTCTGATCTTGAGGTCCATTTCTGTAATAGTGAGGGTGCTGAGACCACCAGTCCCTCTAGTGTTGCTAGAAAAAATGTGGCTATAGTCTTCCCAGTGGAAGGTTGCCTTGGTGAAGGGACTTCTGAGGAAGAAACTAAGCAAATGGACATGCATTCAGGAGATGATAAGCAGAGAATGGCATCAAGGTGTGTTGATACTGGTTTAGCACATTCTTCAGTTTTAGTATCTTAAGATGGAAGCTGTTAGCTTACATTGCTTATTGTGTCCTTTATGGTGGTAAGCCTTTCTGACTTTCCAAAATTATAATTGAACGAGTTCCTACTAACAATTAGGTATTCCAGATTGGCCTCTCCTGCGATAAGGAACAGAAGCTTGTCCCCTGGCACTGAGATTAAGGTTGGGAATAAACGCCCAGCAGTTGTCTGTGACTTCTTTTCTAAAGGGTGGTGCATTAAGGGGAATTCATGTAGGTTTCTTCATGTGAAAGATGAGACTAATAATACTAGCCTACAGCCCGAGCAAGACGTAGATGCTGCGTCTTTTAGAGAAGAATGTCAGATTGAAGGTATATAATATTTCTCCTTTTGTATCTTCAAGAACCTTCTCGCCTAGGGTGATTCTGATTAGCATTTTTTTTTTTGTGTCAGGTTTGAGCAATATTACTGATAGATCAAGATTGCATTGTTTTCCTGACCCACCGGCCACTTGTGCTAGAAATAATTCTTCATTTTCTCCTGATTTGTTTGCAGAAAGAATCTTGCCACAAGAACTGGGAGAAAGCAAAAGATTGTCTCAGTTTCAGGAAAACCATAGATTTTCGTTGCTTCAAAGAGAGAGTATTTTTTTAGGCAATCCCTCTTCCTCCTGGCAGTTGGCTTCATCCAGGGATGATGTTGGAGTTATTTCGTCATTTAAGGATGTACAAAAGGAGAGTTTAAGACAAAATTGGTCTGCTGATGATTATGGAAACCGTGCTTCACTGTTAAATGGGCGCAGTTCTCCTATATTCAGGAATAGCTTGCTTCATGAGTGTAGATCTTCTCCAAGTCAATTTATTCGTAACAATTATTCCTCACTGAGCCATTCTCTAAATCCAATCTTGAGCACTTCTGGTCCAACTGGTGGCAGTTTGCCACCTCACCATATCTCTGCCTGGACAGGATCAGCTGTGCCTTTTAATTCTTCCTGTTTGAATGCAAGTCCTCTTGGTCCTCAAAAGCTTTTGGACAGTGATAGACAATGTCATACTTCTATATCATCTTCTTTGCTGAGAAGCTCTTCGCCCTTCTCTGGTTGTGAACCAGAAAAACCAAGGCTCTCTGCTGATTACAAGACAAAACTATCATCAAATGATTGGGAACCGTCTGTACCTTTTCAACCATCTTTCCATATTGATCTTACAAGTATATCATCTCCAGGATGCCAATATGACTCAGTTCATGATAGCTTTGACTCACCCAAATTAGGGGAACCTTTTAAAGTTTCTTTGTCTAGTGTAAGGGCGTCTTCCATAAATACACCACATCAGCAAATATATGGGGATTCTATGTTATCTAGAACCATTGTCTCAGAAAGCAATGGTGATAAAAGTTCTGTTTCTTCTCATGATAGATTCCCAGAGAATGTGTTGGACAAAGATTGTCAGACACCTGGAAAAGATTCACATACAGCTGGAGAAGAGGCAGTTGGAACATCTCTTACAGGTGTGCAAAATGAGAGCATGGTCAAAGAAGATGACCCCTCAGTTTCCACTTGTGTCAAAGATATTTCAAAGTCGAATAGAATTTATACAAGTCATGATAGTAGAGACCAAAATGATGGGTCCAGGCGTGATAAGGACTTGAAAATGGATAGAGTGAAACAAAGCAATGATATAGATATTGAGCATAAGACAGATGGAGATGTGCACAAAGAATCAAAAGTAATGAGACATTTCCGTTCCGGTCTTGTAGATTTTGTTAAGGAATTGTTGAAACCAACTTGGCGAGACGGTAAGCTCAGCAAGGATGCACATAACAGAATAGTCAAAAAAGCAGTTGACAAAGTTCTTAGAGCCTTACAACCCCACCAAATTCCAACCACAGTGGAATCAGTTAAGCAATATCTTTCTTCGTCCCAACCAAAAATTGCCAAGCTTATTGAGGTGCGTGTCCTGATTTAGGAATAATACATACTTGGAGTGGTTTGGTATTAGATTTTGAGTAATTTCATAGCATCTGACTATTACTTCTCTTACTTGCAGGGTTACGTTGATAAGTATGGCAAATCTTGAGATGCTAGCTCAACATTTTTATATGTTGTACAGTTTCTTACTCATTCTAGTAGCCGGTGAAATCGTGGACAGTCTTCTTCAGGCTAAGCTAACTTGTTAAAAATTGAGGTTCATGTTAATGTTTTGGTTTTTCGTATTTGATGTTTTGCTCTATGCACTTTTCATGTTAGTTTTTATTTCATTGAGTGGAGAAATTGTGGTAAATATCTGCTTTAGTTTCACTAGTTACTCATTACATTATTAATTTGTGCACCCGATATAGAGAAAATTACTGAGATTTATTTTTGATTGTAACAGGCTCTTAGAATCAAAGGATCAGTTATGTGTTTATAGCCTCTCTTACCTTAACTTCTGTGATCCCTTTTTCAACTTTAATGATAAAAGAAAGAAGAGGTGTATTACTGTATCTGTGACTTCTTGAGGTCTGAGAATTTTAGTTAGTTCAGCTAGTTAGGGCTCTTCAGTTTGTGTAAGAGATCTTGGGATCAAATCCCACTCACATCAAGATTTAAGGGAGGTCTGGTTTATATTTGTAAAATTTCAAGAAAGTAAAAAATTGAAGTAATTTTGTAGCAAATTAGTTAGATATTGCTGGCCAAAAGTGAAATTTATTGGGACACATTCATGATGCATACCATCTAGTATCTTCTCCATTGATAGTAATGTGCAGTCAAAAGAGTAGAGTTAGGCAAGTTTGATTTTTGAAACCATGGGGAGGACTGTTAATCAAAAGCTATGCGAGTTTTAGATAAAACATATTTGTGCTTTAGTATTGGTTATTTGTGCTTTAGTATTGGTTATGAAATTAACTGTTACTGTATACCTTTTAACTTCTTTTATAACCTAGAAATCCTTAAGCGTGGGTTTAAAACTATGTTTTGTGGATGCCGAGATTGATGTTTGGTGATACAAGATGCTTCAAACGAGATGGTTTCTAAATTCTGTACCAATAATGGTTAGACGTTTTTTTGAAAGTGCTAAAATGCCCAGAGAAATAGACAGTTAATTGAATAGAAGCTATTTCCATAATATGGTTGGGTGAGTTAAAAAAAGATTTGAGACATCAACTTCAAACAATTGAGATCAGTTAGTATTAAGTGGATTAAGAAATATTATTACCCTGAACAGTTTTACATAGTTCATCCTGCAAAGTTCTATCAAACTCAAGATGGATAGATGGGGTGATCACGCTGCATGTACATATCACCATAGAAGTTCTCTAAAAAATAAAGTTAAATTGGGTATATGGACATATAAGACCAGAAACATTGAATTCGAATGGAACTGGTGCAATACCCAAAGTAGGACTACAGCTTACTGTTAACAGAACTTGGAAGGGAAAAGAAGTTTATAGCTTATATGCATGCACCCATGTTCGGAGTTCCTCTATTTTAAACTTTCAAAGTAGATTTGCTGCAATAAAAATGGAGTTACACGTGGACTTGAGTTTAATTACCCGATAACAAAGAAACTGGGATTACAACAAAAAGAGAGAAACATTCTGTCCAAACATATGGAATGTTATCTAGCTTTAGCCTTGGGAAAATTTTAATTCCTAAATTTATGCTTGAAAACCCTCCTAAGGTGTAATTGTTCTGTTAAGGTCTTAATTTATGTTAGATTTCTTGGTTTAGAGGCTTTGCCTTGATAAACACTGTCGACAACTAGGCACATTTTGTTAATAAACGGATGTGTAACGCTCTGAATGAAAAATCAAGAGTTAAAAGCAAGAAAGTTAATCTCTGTGAGTTTCATTCATGTTATAATGACTACAATAGCTTAGGCTACAAAAACTAACTCTTTAACAAAATTCAATTATAATTAATAAAAATAAAACAGTCTTAAAATTCAATTGTAATTAATAAAAATAAAACAGTCTCCAGTTAATACACTTTGAGATTCCGTTGCTGCATGTTATGAGGTTCCACGACTGGTTGGCTGGCACGACATTCCCTGCATGGTGAGAAAAACGACCGAAGCAATTTTCGGCCAAATGATGAACTTGAGGCAGAGCGGTCCTTGTTTGCTTGGTTTCTCACTTTGTGATTTGGGTTGTCTGAGAGTTTCTTGCAATAACTATTTCGTTTGTAGCAGGACTGGTTCGTCGCCTGAGACTGCTTCTCTTCTTGACATAGGAATGCCTGTAACTGGAGCTGTGTGGGGGGGATTACCAAAGCGGGTAGCGAATTATGGTTCAAATTCTCAGCACTAGAGTTGGTAGTAACCGAACTGACCTTCAATTCTGGGTCTCCTTTGTTGATTTTGTTTGTAGGAAGGGACTTTGATTGCTGTTCTTGAATGCATACAAGGTCACTAAACGAGGGTGACTGAACAAAACTATTATCTGCTGCAGCATCCATTGACATGTTCTTTCGATGGAGGCTTCTCATTGATGATGTTGCGAGATTCGGCCGCTGGGTTCCAGAGCTTTATATTCTGGCAAGTCCATGTAGTCAATGCATTGTACATATTTTTTTCACCACGTCCCTATCAACATATGCAATTTTTGTGTGGGGGATTTACCAATGAAAGTAGAAGGAAATTAATATGAAGATCAGGAACAAGCGATTGGTGAAAATCCCTGATGCTGGAATTTTAGCTGAATAATACTTTTGGTGATTTGTATTTACTGAAGCATACTTCCAAAGTTGCTCAAGTTGCTGATACAAACGAGAAATACAGTTTAATTTATGTTTTCAACGAGAACAAGAGAAGCATGTTGAGTGATCGGTATTGTTCTCTCAGTTACATCATGTCATTTTCTCAGTGGCTCCAAGCAAAATGCCGCTCTTGAGGGTTACTTTGCTTGGTGGTATCTTTTAAAGAAGGTTCTATAGTCTCGCATATTCATTACTTTGACGATTTGCCGATTCAAATTTATTATGAAGACGGAACAAAAATCTACTTGCCGATTGCATAGAATCCAGAACAAAAAAGAGAACTATGATTGCCATGGAGTTTTTGAAGAAAAGGGTTAGATCAAGCTCTTAGCAAGTACTTAGATTATCTGAAACTTATTTCATATTTCCCCTACCCGTACTGAATTTTTCCACTCGTCAAAAAAATTAAATAAAATTCGACTAACGCTTTTGTCAGTATTGTCCTCCGTTAATAAAGTCCTACGCCCAACGTGAGATTCATTGTGCTTATAATATACATCTTTTGGGATTTTTCCCTTTATATCTGAAGTGAAGTGTTAGTGACTCAATTAATAGCTTTGCTCTCTGAACCAAACTGATTTTTTTTTTATTGGGTTTAAGAAGGATTTATTAAGTAAATTACAAATGGTAATCTTAAGTATATGCATGGATAATATTTTGATAGAGTTTCCTACTTAGTTTTGATAAGTTGTCAATTATTAAATGACTCAGGTTATTGAGACTTAATTTTTTTATTTAATTTTATATATTATTTAATAGACGTTGATTTTTCAATCTAACGGTGGAAAGAGTTATTGAATTGGTATGAAAAAAATTATCTTTTAATTTTTTTTCTATTTATAGATTATAACAAATAAAAGACTATAAAATAATATATAAAATTAAGTGAAAAAAATATTAAATATATTTTTTAATATAATTTCCAAGTATTACGGAGCTAACACTATCCATTAAAAATTTCAACAACCCTATAAAGACCCTTCTTGTGTCGAATATAGCCCAATTTTCCATCTCGTTCATGGACTTGACCAGTGCAATTGTTCTCCTTAGCCCACAAAGGTTTTGGGCTTGATCTTTTTTCATCTGAGGAACAAAACGAGATCATTTCCTTCAAGTTTTAGTAAAATGGTGAAGCATATTCCATTAGTAATGAATAAAGATCTTCCAAAAGTAAGTGGAGGTAATGATCACTCCCTGCATCTCTGGCAATTTCAATTTCCAAGTGAGGTTGATATTCGGAATCCAGAATCCAATTTTATTCGGATTAGCTTCTGCAAGACAAAAACTTTGATAAGTTATAGCACCGAGAAGGCTTTCCTTTTTCAAGACAAACTTGGCCGATGCAATGGCCACAAATAAAAAGAATGGAAAAAACTGATACATCGGACTAATCCAGAGGTTGATTTTTATGCTCAATTGTAGATCATAGTCATCAATACATTCTGTAACGTCACAACGAATCGTGTCTCTTGATGATTCTATGAGCGATCAAGTCAGGACAAAGACAACCACTCGGGCCCAGGGCCAAGGCTCACTTCACTATCTTATAAAAGAAAGAAATGGTCATTACCAATAATTGTTTGTTTCAGGATTTGGTTAGATTTAAAAATTGTGAACAACTTTTTTCTAATTAATTTCTTGACCATAAATCAGAACGCAATTAATCATAAAATGACCATTATGTCCAAATGAATCTCAAGTGAAAGTCCAGATTCCTTTCCAAGGCATAATCTATGGGCTACGTTACGACGACGAGAAAGACAAGCCTCTCCTTATAAAATTATCAAATATACTTTAATAAAGATCACCACCATCGAGCTCAATCAATCACCATGATCATCGGCCCGGATTCCCTCATCAGACCATTGTCATATTTTCCAGATGTCAACATCGTGGAGCATGTCACTCATCCTCATGGACGACCCCACTTTGCTCACCGGATAGGACAAATATCTGTGTGATTAAGTGTACACTTGTGAAGTAAACCCATAACCTAGATCTGGAGAGATATTATTTCGCGGGCCCCTCAATACCGAGTCTTCATCCTTATCCATCTCTTTACTAATTTGCCACTCATTGCTTCGCTACATCCACTAAGCCTAGTGAGCTTTGGTAGACAAAAATAAGTATATCTGGAAGTAGTAAAAATTTGGTTATATAGATATCTATTTTTATCTATATAAACCAAAGAAGTAGCAGAAGAAATACACAGATAAAGATGCTGCTCGATAAGCTTTGGGATGATGTTGTAGCTGGTCCTCAGCCTGAGCGTGGCCTGGACAAGCTCAGAAAGATAACCCCTCGGCCCCTGAACATCAAAGGTATGCATACATTTATATATATATATAACACAAACTTTTGATATAATATTGTAACATGATTTTATGTTAGATGGTGAAGGAGAGTCTAGCAGGTATCAGAGGTCGTTGTCAATGCCAGCCAGTCCAGGAACACCGACGACACCTGTGACACCGACAACACCGGCGTCGGCGCGTAAGGAGAACGTGTGGAGGAGCGTGTTCCACCCTGGCAGCAACCTTGCCACCAAGGGTATCGGTGCTGAGGTCTTTGACAAGCCTTTGCATCCTAACTCGCCCACTGTTTATGACTGGTAACAGACAAGTTATCAACTTACATGCATGTATAGTTAAAATTTAATATTAATTATTTGTTTATATTCGGAAAGACTGGTGCTATGTTGGGTGGCCGAGAAAATAATCAATGATTAACAGGATAAGCTGTCAGAAGATCATAGTTTTTAAGTTTTTAACGTTTCACAACTGTTACTGTTTGTTCTGTCTTTCTGTTCAGTTCGGTTCAGTTCAGTTCATTAATTAAATACATAAAAAGAGAAGCTTAATTAATTAATGATATATGATAAAAACTATGAGCCTCAGGTATCTGTTTTTTTATTTTTCCACCGTTTTCTCAGCAACCAAATAAAGGCTAAAAGGAGGGAGGAAAACGTGGCTGTCTGCCTCATGGGCGCGTTGAAATAGATCTTTTCAGTAATCACTCCCTCACTCTTGTGTTGTGCATCTATGCCGCAAGTTACCCTATTCAATATTTTCTGTAGTATATTCTAAGATCACAGCAGCTGGCTAGCTAGTGTATGTAAATAAATTAAAGCAGTTTTATATGTACGACTGAGGAAGTAAATTAACCATGATCTTGAAATGGGAGGGTCTGATCTGTTTACTGGGTCTGATTTAATTCGTGCTAACATTAATTTGGATGTATGTGATATGATTGCAGGCTCTACAGTGGCCAGACAAGGAGCAAGCCCCATCACTGAGGTACAGTGTGAGGTGATGCAGATGGATTACCTACTCAAAGGGGGTTGCATGTAAAGATCGTCGTTTTGCTACCAGTATCGTTGTCGTTTTAATGGTATTTTGTATAACGTGTCCTGTCTAGGTTTAAGAGCTGAGCTGCCTGAAGAAACTTTTGTGAGTGGTGCCTGGTGATTAGTGCTAAGATGTTGAAAAATTAAAGTTGTGGGACATGTTTGATGTGTTTATGCGAGCCACGATGAGCTACTTCTATTGTTAAATAAATATCGCTTTGTGTAGATATATTGTTTAACTTATTTTAATTTTAATCAATCTATTCATTGTGCTTATCGTTTCACAGTCTGTCAACCCCACATTTGGATAAGGTGGAATGGAAGGGACAATTTAGTAGGTAGGTGGATGAGCGAGGTGACACCTTATACTAAAACTAATAAATGTCAAAATCCAATATCGAAATCGGCATGTAATCAAAACGCTATGGTCCCTGATTTGCTAATACAGGGAGCCAACTGGCCCGGTCTTGATTGCTTTTCAAGACCAACTTTTATTTGTTCATCCAAGCAATCACTACGTACATGTACAATTCATCTTCTATTTAGTGATTGATATCCCTGTTTGTGGCTTATTAATAATAATTTAAGTCTTTCAATGGGATTCTCCGTGTAGCTATAGATCTAACGACTGCCATTACAATGGGTACGGTGTTGCTGAACAATTTATATATTTTCAGTTTATTTTGATCAAAGTAAAAAGTAACTCTTTAGCAAATAAAATTTTAGATTAGTTTTAAAATTCAATTCTTCTAACAAAGTACGAAGAATATCTATTTAATTTAGGTGTTATAATTGCTAGTAGTAAAGTTGATCTCAATCAAGAGTACAAAATATTT
>JANLJB010028756.1:0-11940 GCA_026212285.1 Bursera cuneata | reverse complement strand
CCTCTTGGTATGTCCCCTTATCGGATTGTATTTGGGAAACCCTGTCATCTTCCAGTGGAGCTAGAGCACAGAGCATATTCGGCTGTTAAGCAGTTCAACATGAACATAGATGAGAGCGGAACACATCGGAAATTGCAACTACAGGAATTGGAGGAAATCCACAATGATGCTTATGAGAGTACTCGGATTTACAAGGAGAAAACTAAGGCATTTCATGATAAGATGATTTCCAGGAAAACTTTCCAGATTGGTCAAAAATTTTTATTATATCAATCGCGCCTTCGATTATTTCCTGGTAAACTACGCTCCCGTTGGGAAGGGCCTTTTGTTGTTACTAATGTTTTTCCTCATGGTGCAGTCGAAATCCCTAACCCTTCCAATTCCCGCACGTTCAAAGTGAATGGACATCGTCTCAAGATTTTCTATGAAGGATTGAAGGTTGGGGATATGGAGAAATCGGATCTTCAGGATCCGGTATACGAGAACTGAAATGGAGCAACACCAGTCCGGCTGAAGACTATAAAATAAGTGCTTATTAGGAGGCAACCCAATGTTTTTACTTTGTTCTATTTTCATGTTTTGAACTTTTAATTATTTTTCATGTTTTCTTTTAGTTGTTTTACATTTTTGTCAATCATACTGAGCCTGTTGATAGTCAAATTCCCCTTTCAATTGGTATAAATTGTGCAGGTTCATCGTGGTGTACAGTGGGCCGAGCGCTACAGCGCTCTCATTCGAGCGCCACCGCGCTCATATTTGAAGGATATTGGTGTCAAAGTCAGAGAGCCCAGCGCCCCTGCGCTCCAAAACCAGCGCCTCCGCGCTGATAAGCCATAAAATTTACATGCAAGTCAGAGAGCCCAGCGCCCCCACGATCTGTTTCCAGTGCCCCTGCGTTCAAATTAACAAATAATTCGACTTCAAGGCAGAGAAGTGAGCGCTGCAGCGGTCCATATTGAGCGCCTCGGCGCTTTTACCCATGTGATTTGGCGCCACGTCAACAATTCGAGTGCCAAAGCGCTGTGTGCACGCGTTGAAGTTGAATTTTGAATCGACCGCCGCGGCGGTGATCAAGTGAGCGCAGCGACGGTGAAGGCTGGAGACGCGAACCGTTCGCCTTGGGAAAACGCAGAGCATTCAATTAGGGTTTGAGCACCCCAGCGCTAATCCATCCAGCGCCGCGGCACTGAAGCATTTTTATAGCGCGCTTCCTCGCCTGCCGCCACACTCTGCACGCTGCTTCTTCCCTATTTTCTCTTAAAGCTATCCATCTTCTGGCTTAGATCTACTCTGTTCCGGGCATCAGTTTGCAATTTCGTTCCGATTAAATTGTTCCCCTCACCTTCCTTGACAGCATATCCAATTTTTACCCATTTTAATCGGTGGCTCGAGGGGTGATTTCGGTATTTTCTCGATTACTCTCTGATTATTACAGATTTTTCTATTGTGTTCCGGTATTTTTATCTATTTTTGGCCGATCTACTTGTTTGTACGCTGAGTTTATCATTATATTGTCAGTTAGATAGTGTGGAGTAGTGTTACCAATATTGGGGGGGTTATTGTCATTTTTAGGACTTATTGGATCTTGGTGATATTTCTCATTATTTGTGGGGTTGGTAAATTACATTGAGGTCCTTCTATTATTGTTATTATTATCATGGCCCCGAAACGTGCTCGGACCGCTTCCACATCAGGATCCTCCTTTGATCGAACTAGATTCGTTTCTGCTGAGGCTGCCCAGCGTTACACTTCGTCTCTTTTGACGAAGGTCCCAGTTGCAGAGCGTGGTTTTGAGATTGACTATCAGGTTCCCCTGGAGATTCGGGGCGTGATAGAGAGACGGGGTTGGACTCAGTACTGTACCCAGCCTGGTGCAGCCGCTCTACAGGTTGTCAGGGAGTTTTATGCCAATGCTGCTTACCAACCTAGAGGTCAGGTGCGGGTACGGGGAAGATGGTTGCATATGATCGTGAGACGATCAACCGGTATTATGGTCTACCTCCACTCCCTGTTGACGAGTATGTATTACACAGAGGCACCCCATTCGACCCCGATACTATCCTTGGTGTCCTTTGTGTTACTGGTGCTTCATGGGAGATGACTAAGGACACCGAGCCTGTTCCAGTATTGCTGCCTGCCAGGTTTTTGCGAGCCCACGCAAAGGTCTGGCACTATTTTCTTTGTGCTCGGATGATTCCCACGACCCACCTTAGTGAGATCACTGTGGATAGAGCTCGTCTTCTCTACTGCTTGATGAGGGGGGATGCGATTGATGTGGGAGATTTGATGTATTCCTCCATTGTTCACGCCCTGGATTCCAGTCGCAGTGGACTTTATTTTTCCTCTTTGATCACCCAGTTGTGTGCACAGGCCGGTGTATCTTGGACGCTTGATGAGCCTATTCAGCAGCCCAAGAGGGCTCTCTCTGCTGGTTTGATACATGCTATTTATGGGCTCCGTGTCTTTGCTCTTTCTGCTCGACCTATCTTCCGGCCCGAGCCAGAGCCTGCTGCTCCTACCCATGCCGATGAGGCTGGTCCTTCCCATCCGCCTCCGCACTCTCCGGCAGACGCTCCTTCGTCTCCTGCCCCAGCAGCCGGACCATCCCATCCTCCTCCCTCCTCAGCGAGTGAGCCAGCCCCTCCTATTCTTACCGCTGACCATGTCGAGTTTTTCTTGCAGAGTCATTTGGCGATGCATGCTTGGCTCAGGACACTCGCCGCCGTCTCACCTGTCGACCCCGCCACCTTACCGCCACTACCATCCTGGCCGCTTGCTCCACCAGCCCCAAAGCAGTCACGTACCGTTCCCTTCTATGCTTCTTCTTCCGATTCTGCAGCTACTCCCCCTCATGTTCCCCGCCATCCAGCCTTTGGTGCTCTTGATGCTGCTGAGGAGGGTGGTACCAAGGAGCTTCATTTGGACGACTCAGATGATTGACCTCTATTTTTGTTACCGTTTTAGTTTCTTTTGTTTTTATCAGACTATTGTACTTTTGTTATTTGTTTTATTTCTTTCTTTTTGCTTATTTATTTTGTACAATGAGGACATTGCACAGTTTTGTCAGGGGGAAGTTATTTCGGTCTGTGATCAGTCAGTTTCATCCCAGTTTTGCCAAGGACTAAGTGTGGGGGTGTCTTGCTTGATACCACATAGATATTATCATAGACCTTGGAATACTTCTGGTGCTATCCCCGAGAAAGAGTAGTTGAATGAACTTAATCAGGGAGTTTTAATTTTTCTTCACTTCAGTTTTGTTTTTACTTTATTTTCCTTGATTTTCAGAACTTTATTTTCCTTGATTTTCAGTAATTTAGGCAATTGAATAAAAAGAAAATAAATAAAGAATAGTAAAAAGAAAAAGTTATGTTCAATAGGCAATTGAATAAAAAAGTTACAACATATGGAATATCAGTGATTCATCATTCATCAACTTGAGTGTTGTGTATGTATATATTTTGCATTGAATATGGATCTAATAACGTAAAATTGGTTCCAAATATTAGAAGAGATCAACAATTTTTAGATGTCATAGAATTAATTTTTAAAAGAAAATTTTTCTCAATATCTTTATTTTCTATTTGTTATTTCCTTGTAAAATGTAATCACGTAGATCTCATTTTACCAAAAAAGAAGTTCATATTTTTCTCCTTTCTTTCCTTTGGAACTTTAAATTTAATATTTAATACTATTTTTTTTATAACAACGAAAAATACCCTATATCTAAATAAAAGAACAAATATTTATATTTTGTTTACCTTGCACAATTTATTTCATGTAAATATAGACTTTTTCATGATAAAATTTTGTCATGAACTAAACATTTGTCAAAAAATTTAGCCTACCCAAAGCAAACTTTCTAGTTATGCCCCTGAACTCAAGGTATGCAGATTTCTTTCCAAACACTACTTCTCTATAAATTCTTTTTATTTAAGAGCTTCTTTCTCTAAATGATTTTTAGGAGAATTCTGGTATGCAGGTGTTATGATAAATCTGCAAATGTACAGAATCGCACAAGTAATACACCGATGAACTTAATTTGAGCTATGATAAAGTTTTATATCTCCCATATATAACCACCTCATATAATGTAACGACCCAAAAATTCAGAAACAGTGATTTAAGGGTGTTAGTGGAAGATTTCAAAGTTAGAAATCATAAAAGTATTTATTTCTGACGTACTTGGGGTGTCACGGACGTGGTAACGTCGTGTATGCAAGTATTCAGAGGAATACGGCAGTTTTCAGAAAATGGGACTAAAACGTAATTTTCACGGGTTCGTGGATTTTTCGTCTTTAGTGCCAATTTTATGGATTTTGAGGGCCACGTGAGTGGAATATAGATGAAAATGAGTTAATATTGAGATTTTGGGGTTTCGAGATGATTTCGTGAAATTTGGAAAGGTTTGAAAAATTATTAAAACCCCCTGGACCCCAAAATCTATATAAATTGTATTAGAGGCCAAAACATTGAGAAAACTGCCCAGACACCCCTGCCTGCCAGAAATCGCCATGTCGCCACCCTCTCTGATGACCCTTCGTATTCCGGGCGAGATAGGCCCCGTGGCCAGTGGCAATGGAAAGCTCTTGGCTTGAGGAGTCCAATGGTAGCCTCCGTTCTCCGGTCTGACGCCGGGATCAACCGAAACTACGTCGAGAAGTTTCAGCAATGTCAACGCCGATCTCCCTTCTCCGGCAACGTTGACCGACACCACCGGTCGGGATCTCTCCCTCTCAGCCTGAGGATCCCGGAGTTGGTCCCCGATCACCTGTCCGGTTTCTGGATCACCGGAAAAGTGGAAGAAACCATTTGGCTTCCCCCTCTCCGATCTGCCGTCTCCGGTCACCGCCTCGCCCCGCCACCGGTGTCATTGCACTCAGCTCGCCGAGACGACTTCGGTGGTAGTGCCCGATCACCGTTCCCAACCGCCTAGCAATTTTTCGGTGAGTGGACGCCTTCCACGGCTGCCATTAGAAAATATCATATGGCCCCCTACAGCCTTGGTTCTTGGCACCTGCACCCCTATGGCACACCCCTATGGCTTTGGATCTTGGCAGTTTTCCCCCTGTCACGTGTTTTGATTAGGGACCCCCACGAATTCTCAGGTTAGCGATCTCCCCCCTACTTGGATAGTTTAGTGTAGTTTATGAGTTTACAGTAACGCCCCTAGGACGTAAAATATCAATTTAACCCCCAATTCCCGGTTTTGTATGATTTGGTCCCGTGACTCCGAGGATTCATCCGGGACCACCAGGACGTATGGATTTATGATAGGAATGAGGAAAAGAGAGATAGGGAGGTCCGGGAGCTACGGTTCGGATATCGAGGTAGGGGTTCCTAATTGTACTGTTCTATTATGTTTTGACATGCATGTGATTTAAATAATGTTGTGGCTTAGGAAATAGAGACTGTGTGTTTGACGAATAGGACATTAGATATATTGATGGATTGGGACGTTATGGACCCGTGTACCGGAGTTACGGAGGTACAAGGTTAGTTAGGAAACCGGACGGAACGTGTAAGATTGTGAGATCGGAATGGACCCGGCATGGATTATGGGTTACGAGTGCCACATATGATGGTACACGAGGATACAATTAAAGTATGGGTGTTACGAGAGTGATTGTACGGTAGGGATTGACGTTACACGGGCTACGCACGCGTAACTGTGAATTACGGAACGAGTGAGACACGGCGTATGGTTATATGCACGGGATGAGATGCATAGGACATGGGTATACAGTACTCGTGCGTTACAGAATAGTGAAGACACGAGAGGTGTCTGAGAACGTGTCCGTAAGCAATGGGACTTATGGGATACGGTCGGTACGTGAACATACGTGGTAGAATATGAAACACGTGAACCACGTAAGTAAAAAGATGGATGAGTTACGAGTGACCGTACGTGAGTGAGATCATACGGGCTAGTGGTGATCATTGAACGGTTAGGGGATCAGATGATATGTTCATGATAGAATAACCGAGGTGAGCTCGGTATGGGTTACATACGCGTAACAGTGAGATTGTAGTATCACAATAGAAACGTAGGTGCTCGTATGCGATAATGGACGTGCATGTGAGTTTTGACGTGAGTATGGATTGCGTGGGTGGACCCCGGATTGTCCTATCTGAGTGTACGGGAATCCGAGAGGAGCTTGTGAGCGATATTAGATCTCCTAGCCTGGTGCGCAGGGATCTAATAGTGGCATGGGTCACATAGCCTTGTGTGCAGGGACCATCAGCCATGGGTCGCCTAGCCTGGTGAGTAGGGACCATCAGACATGGGTCGCCTAGCCATGTGTGCAGGGACCGGTCAGTCGCGGATCACCTTGCCTGGTACGCAGGGATCCGTACTACATTGGATAGTCTTGCTTGTGCGCAGGTATCCAAGTGCTATGAGGACTGACTATTTGTTAGACGGCAATCCGTTGGTACACGGATTGACTGGTAGGTGAACGTAATGAGATATAAAGTGATTGTGTGGAGTATCCAGCGTGAGTGCGGAACTCACGTAGATGCGTCACGCGTAAGGCGACGGTCATGATTGAGACAGGGGTGCTCACGATAGTGATATTAGGGTACACGTGAGGTAGAGAATATTTTGTGACGGAAATCTGGAATACGTGAGAGAGAGAAAGCGAGAGAGAGAGAAGAATTGTGTTATTGTGGTGTGTGATTGATGCATGCATGTTATATAACTGTATAATGTTAGGATTCCTACTGGGCTGTGTTACTCACCCCTTCCTCCACAGGTACCCGAGGTCAGGAGTCTAGCGGAGGTGATCCGGAGTTCACATAGAGGATCACGAACAGTCATGGGTATGTTTGGGTAGAGTCAGTCGTTCATTTATTGTTTTTAAAGGAAAAATTTTGTAACCGTTTTTAGATATAAATGTTTTGATTTTATTTTATTTATTTACATAGTTACCCCTGGGGTTCCTGTATAAGGGATTCCGAGTCATGACATATAACCACAAACTTATCATTATTTTACCTTAGGAACCTTGATTATTAACACTATATTAGTGATAAAAGAGACATAATGATTTAGTGACAAAAATAACTTTTATTTATTCCATATGTTTTTTATATTTACATAAATATGTATTATTCTAAGGACATATTTCTAATAGCATCAATGTCACATCTTAGATATATACCTTATTCAGACACACATGTCCTTGTTATCAGTTGTTATTTATAATTTAATAATGTCCATACACAATTAATTAGCTAGAAGTGCATGCTTATCATATAATTAGGTATAATTAAACAATATTGACTTAAAATTCGATTGATGTGATTTGAAGAAGACAATGGACTTTATCAAGGCCACATGAGACGCTAGGCTTCAATTCGCATCTTTTTATATTTTGAGATTTAAATTGCAATTTGGTTTATAGTAGTTGCTAAATGGGACAATATCAAATAGTACTATTGTGTTTTGGCCTAATATCAAATAGAAGCAAGTTTATCATTTTCATCAACTAGACCCCTGAGGTTTGTTTTTTTTTAATCAACTGTTAATTTTAACCCCAAAAAATACATATTTGCCCCTACTAAAATTTATTTCCTTAATTTTAAGTCAAAAAAAGAATAAATAAAAAATAAATAAATTATACTCACAGAATAAACAAATTTCTACTTTTTAGATTTTCATTTTTTTTAATTTTTTAAAATTAAGGAAAAAAATTTCAGTAGAGGTAAATATGTATTTTTAAGGGTTAAAATTAACAGTTGATTAAAAAAAACAAAACTCAGGGGTCTAGTTGATGAAAATGGTAAACTTTTTTTTGCTTGAGATTAGACAAAAACACAAGGGTACTATTTGATATTATCCCGTTGTTAAATTAATTTTTAGATAATAGATAGAACTAGTTTCTAATTTATGTTAGCATTTGCATTTTTTAAAACTTAGTATCCATTGTTCATATTGTTGAAATGGAGTTTTCCGTTTTGCCCCTCGCAATTGAGCTTGGAATGACATACAATTAATTCTCTATATAATGCAAATATTTGAGTTTGATATGCATATATATAACTTTGAGTTTGTTGTATTTTCACACAAACCAAGGAACAACTAATAGTTGAAAGATTATGTTTGATTAGAGATTTCTTAATGATTTGAGACTCATCATTCTTACAAAGGCAATTAATACAATAACCTTGTCTAAACAAAAACTCACACTATGTTTATAGGTTGTGAGCTTAAATCGAGCTACGATAAAGTTCTGAATCTCTAATATATGGCCACCTCACATAACTAGAATTTTAATCATTGTTTTAACTTAGAAACCTTGATCATTAATGTTTTATTAGAGATAAAAGAGACACTAATTGAGTGACAAAAATAACTTTTATAAAAATATGTAATACTCTAGGAGCATATTTCTAATAGTAATTAGGACCACCACCACCATCTAAAAATAATGTTTATATAAATTAACCAATCATTGTTTTTATTAATTGCATATTACAAAATGAATATTTTCGAAAAATGGGTTTATTCGTTAGCAATATAGATAACGTGATATGATATGAAAAGTAAAGATATTTAGTATTGTATTCTATTTCTTAACATATTGGATAAAAAAAAAATCTTTATGATATCTTAGTTAATTTTATAAAGGGTGAGGTTATTTTTACACAAATTTTTTTGTTTTACACCTACTACTTTAAATACTTAAAACTTAGATTTTTTTTAATTCTATTTTCATAATTTAAAAAATGACGTATCAATTAATTAATAAAATTCAATAAAATCAATATTCAGTTTGATAAAAAAAGAAAACCAATAATCTTTTAAAAAATTTGATTAAAGAAATCATTAATAAGTGTATGTATTTATACTAATTCACATAGTTTTTGAAGCTTTTATTTATTTTTTGTTGTAGTCTTTTATTAATTAGGTTTCAATTTATTTAATATTTTGCCAGCTGAATGAGAATATTTTGTAATTATATCTAAAAATGAGTTAAACAAAAATGTAATTTAAAAATGCTCAATTATAGGTATACTTATAAAATTAATCTTTAGAGTAAAAATTGGGTGCAAAATATCATCTTGTAAATTGATTAAAATAAACATTTTTGGTCGACATTTTCCTATGAAATCCGTTTTATCTGTCAAATATATTTGGCATTTAAGATACACACATTATTTGTCAAATATCTTGGGTTGAGATGTTATCCGTATTTCAGTAATTCCCACACATACCATAAAATGTGTGTATTACTGTTCTAGCTAGTAATATGTAACAACAAATTGTGATTTGAATTTGGTGTATGATATACACTAGAAGAATATCTACTTTTTACAGCATTTTCGAAAATGTTGTGGGTGACGTCGCTATAAATAATTCTTCGACTTTTACAACGTTTTTTAAACACCGTAAGGAACGCTGCATTTAAACGATCTTTAAACGCTGTCTAAAGAATCCTTTTACAGCAGAATATCCCTTCACTTGCAGCGCGTATTAAACGCTGTGAATAAATTTTTTTTGCGATGTTTTATAAATGCTGTAAATAAATTTTTTTGCGACGTTTTATAAACAATGTGAATAAATCAAATTGACAGCATTTTGTAATTGCTATGATTAACTTTTTTGTGCAGCGTTTTGTAAACGCTGTGATTAACTTTTTCCTGTAGCATTTTTTAAACGCTATGAATTTTTCTTTTAGCAACGATACAAAAACGCTGTAAACATCTTTTCCGAGTTATTGAGATATTAATTTTTTTTTAAAATTCAAAAAAAAATTTAAATATTCAGCACCAACCTGCCAAGCTATTGGAATAATTGATAGAAGAAACTCAACATTCATCATTAATCAAATACTGTATATTACAAATCATTTTAAACAATAATAATTAGAAATTCTGTCTGATAATAAATAAAAGAACTGTTTAATACAACCAAGTTTCCCGTTGCATAAACTAATATTCTTAATACAAAAGTCAACCAAACTAGTCAAATTTAACATATTTCTTTGGCCAAGCAATGGTGCTTCCTACTGCATCATTAAGCTTATGAAATTCGGATGTAGGATGATATAACAGTACATCTACTAGTGCTACTGTCAGCCAAATTTTTCAACAATCTAGTCCAAGGATTACATGATGTACCTTTGAACGAGGATCTATAGAGGCAATTTTTCCTTCTCCAACTACATTACGCGTCGTTTCCGCCCAATTTAACAATTTACATTGAGCATTCTCTATATTATTTGAACTGCATCCACCATCAGTTGTCTTGTTCATCTATTATAATAGAACAAGAAACAAATTAAATTACAATAATAAAATATAAAAGTCGACAATAACCAACAAGATATAATAAGGTATATCATGTAAACAAATCAATATGTGAATTATATTAAACAATAGATTAATACAACCTCAAATTTATGTTTCTTTGTTTTGTAAGAAAATAAACTACAGCTTGAGTTGCTTAACTATGGCCTGTTATATACAGAGTTAATTTTCCACAAAGGGTTGGCAGCCACTGCTACACGCAGAAAAATTTGAACACATTTTATGTGCTCATGTCTCTGTGTATAGAGAAACATAAATTTACATATGAATTTCTCACTGCATAAAGGAAGAATTGGAACAATGTTTAATAAAGTCAGGACGATGAAAATTGTACTACATAAAGTGAATTCATTAATCAATTACAAGATATCAAACAATTAAAACTCTTGAAAGAATTCCAGCTTTTAAATATACAAGCGGCAACTACAACAACAAACATTATTATATATGGAAGACAAAGAATAAAGGCATATAGAAAAACTCTAATATTCTTTGTAATACCCACTGCAAATTAAGGAGGCCTGTAACTCTAATATTGTTGCCAATATCCACTACAAAAGAGGCCTGTCTGGGAAATTCATATCTATAACAGGTTTGACCGGAAACATCTTGAAGTACCGCATTTTGGGCAAGTATCCATTTGCTCCTTATCTTTTCTAAATAAACAACAATCCTTCTTAATTGCATGCATCTATCTTTTCATACCCTAGGTCAAACTTCTTCAGTAACTTCTTAGTTGAATATATGGAGTCAGGAAGACTATTATCTGGAGGAAGTATGTCTTGAATGATTTGTAACAATTCTGTAAAACCATTATCAGATAAACCATGTGTAGTTTTATGGTTGAACAAAACTATTGTAGCTGACAAGGTTTAATATTTTTTGGAGCTTGAATGTAGCGGTGCTTCAACATCTTCGACCATCTTTGTCGTAGCCTCGTATGTGTCATGAGATACTTGTTCAAAATCCCCACCATAAGCATCTCCATACATTTTATATGTTACAAAAGTGTTGAGATCTTCATGGTGTACATGCACTTGTGGGTTCTCCCCATGAAATATCCATGTGGTGTATGTAGGACTCATCCCTTCTATAACCAAATGTTCATAAACTATGTCAACATGTAGATGACATAAATTTACAGATCTGGCACATGGGCAAAGGATATGGTCACTATTTGTACGAGCTTGAACCATCTTAACAAAATTTTTAGCTCCTTGAAGATACTCGTTAGAAGTTTTACATAGATTAAAAAGATTATTCTATTAAGATAACTTCTGCTAAACTAAATATACTAGTATTCATTTCTTATAAGAAAAGGTTATGTCAAAAACCTTGGATGAAATACCCATGTTTTATCCATTGTCGGCCTAACCTGTTAACATGTAACCTGCCTAAGAAAGAAAGAGTAATGATTTTAAGATTAATGCAATCAGTTAATGTTATTGTAAATGATACAAATAGCAACATGTCTTATGACTTGGGTAGATGTCGTTGCCAGACATGTGAACCTTGGAGGCCCTTTAACCAAAACAAGGATGTTGTGTAGATTTTAAATAGGCCTCATACCGTAAGAGAGAGAAAGATGAGAATCCTAATGGAAAAGGTACATACAATAAGGAAAGCACT
>JANLJB010028755.1:0-11938 GCA_026212285.1 Bursera cuneata | reverse complement strand
GCTTTTCATTTATAAATGAGATCTAACAGAGATAAATAAGAAACTTAATTACCTTGAACTGGATTCACCTTGAAAGGAAATTGAAAGTTGCCATTTAATGGAGTGTTGTTCAACTTCTTCCTTTGATTCATTTTTGTCTTCTTCCTTGTCAGAGTTGAAAGTGATATTTGGTTCTTCAGAGTCTTGGGTGTACAGAAAATTGACCCCGCACATTTTCACCTCAAAATCATCAGCTTCAAATTCGATCAATACTTTATTGTCCCTCATCTTCTCCATCACACCCTCATAATCAACCACTATGTCAGAAAATAGATGATCCGCATAATATTTAAACCCCAGGAATACATGATCTGACCCAAAATAAGAGGGTGCACAGCCTTTCAAGAGCTCATCAAAAGTTGATTTATCGTCCTCGGTACTTAACCAACCACACAAAGAGGTAAAGTAAGCATCAAGTTCATCATCGTTCCCCTTGATATAGCAGCGACATGTAACATCAAAAGATTTTTCAACTTCGCATCCTCCTGGAAAAGTGACAACAGCACACATAAACAAACCTATTAAGTTTTCGTGGTTCCAATCTGATATTGGCAGCTGCTTAAGAGTTATAGAAGATCCCCTGTTTCGAAACTTTAACCACTTCGGAAATTCATCTCCAGGGTAACAAACACCATCACAAATTTCTCTAGGACATTCCTACGCCAATTGAAATATCTTAGTTATGAAATAATTTTAACATTATATTTTTTTTAAATAAAATAAAAGAATAATCACATATAAAAAGGAAAGAGTGTTGAAAGAGAGACCTTATGAAGAATTTTTGATAGATCCAGTTTGAAGCAATTGGAAAAGTTTACTCTCTGTTGCCTCTCTATTTGTGAGAAAAGAAAAAGAAATGACAAATCTGATATTGATTCCAATGATGAGCAATTATCTGCTGCCAGATTTATACCCCTTGGAAGCTCTGGTAAAGAAGTAAGCCTCTCACAATAGCTTATGTCCAAAAGACGCAAGTTAGAAAGGTTTTTGATGCTTGCTGGTATGCTCTGTAAATTATTTCCAAATAGATTTAACTTTTTTAGAACAGATAATTGGCCAAGATAGTCAGGCAACTTCGTTAGCTGACAGTTAGACAACTCAAGCAACTCCAGAGACCTCAAACTTGTGAGAGAATTCGGTACTTCTCTTATGCTGATATCAAAAGCTACTAGTATTTTCAAAGCTTTCAAATTTCCCAAGTCATTGGGTAATCTATCAAGTTTTGAGCAATCATTAAGACAAAGATATTCAAGAAATTCACACTTACAAATGCTGCTTGAGAGATGCTCAAGACTTGAACAGCCTAGAAGATGCAACCTAACTAGTCTTGATTGATCTTCAATGAAGGGTGATTTTGTAATTGCAGTTCCGCTTAAATCTAACTCTTCCACTTTACATGAGATCTTTGGGGCCATCATGAGATTTGAGCAGCCATGAAGACTAATAGATTTTGATTGAATGTAGTCTGGAAGACATTTAAGGCTTGAGCAGCTTGCAAGATAAAGATATTGAAGAAATTTACACTTACAAATGCTGCTTGAGATACTCTCAAGCCTTGAACAATATGAAAGATCCAATCTAACTAGTCTTGATTGATCTTCGATGAAGGGCAATTCTGTAATTGTAGTTCCACATAAATATAGCTCTTCCACTTTACATGAGATGTTAGGGGTCATCTTAAGACTTGAGCAACCACGAAGAAAAATAGATTTTGATTGAATGCAGTCTGGAAGACTTTTAAGGTTTGAGCAGCTTTCAAGAGAAAAATACTGAAGAAATTTACACTTACAAATGCTACTTGACATTCTCTCAAGCATTGAACAACATGAAAGATCCAATCTAACTAGTCTTGATTGATCTTCGATGAAGGGTGATTTTGTAATTGCAGTTCCACTTAAATCTAACTCTTCCACCTTACATGAGATCTTTGGGGCCATCATGAGATTTGAGCAGCCACGAAGATTAATAGATTTTGATTGAATGTAGTCTGGAAGACATTTAAGGCTTGAGCAGCTTGCAAGAGAAAGATACTGAAGAAATTTACACTTACAAATGCTACTTGACATTCCCTCAAGCATTGAACAGCATGAAAGATCCAATCTAACTAGTCTCGATTGATCTTCGATGAAAGGCAATTCTGTAATCGCAGTTTCACATAAATATAACTCTTCCACTTTACATGAGATGTTTGGGGCCATCTTAAGACTTGAGCAGCCACGAAGAATAACAGATTTTGATTGAATGTAGTCTGGAAGACATTTAAGGTTTGAGCAGCTTTCAAGGGAAAGATATTGAAGGAATTTACACTTACAAATGCTACTTGAGATTCTCTCAAGCATGGAACAACATGAAAGATCCAATCTTACTAGTCTTGATTGATCTTCGACGTAGGGCAATTCTGTAATTGCAGATCCACTTAAATCTAACACTTCCACTTTACATGAGATCTTCGGGGCCATCGTGAGATTTGAGCAGTGACGAAGAGTAATATATTTTGATTGGATGTAGTCTGGAAGACATTTAAGGCTTGAGCAGCTTGCAAGATAAAGATATTGAAGAAATTTACACTTACAAATGCTGTTCGAGATACTCTCAAGCCTTGAACAGCGTGAAAGATCCAATCTAACTAGTCTCGATTGATCTTCGATGAAGGGAGATTCTTTAATTGCAGTTCCACATAAATATAACTCTTCCACTTTACTTGAGATGTTTGGGGCAATCTTAAGACTTGAGCAACCACGAAGAATAACAGATTTTGATTGAATGTAGTCTGGAAGACATTTAAGGTTTGAGCAACTTGCAAGAGAAAGATATTGGAGAAATTTACACTTACAAATGCTACTTGAGATTCTCTCAAGTGTTAAACAGCGTGAAAGATCCAGTCTAACTAGTCTTGATTGATCTTCAATGTAGGGCAATTCTGTAATTGCAGATTCACTTAAATCTAACTCTTCCACTTTACATGAGATCTTTGGGGCTACCATGAGATTTGAGCAGCCACGAAGAGTAATATATTTTGATTGAATGTAGTCAGGAAGACATTTAAGGCTTTTGCAATCACTTAGAATCAACTGTTGAATATTTGTGACTTTAGACAGATTTCGAACCTCTGTTAGGCGTATGGAGCCACTTAGATTAATATATTTCAAATTTAAAGGATTCTGTCAAAAAGGAAACAAACAATCAACTCATCAACTTAGTATGTCTTATATATATCATTTGTAGCATAAAATTATCACCATGTAAATATCAAAATATATATACCTGGAAACCAGAAAAAAGCTGTTCAATTTTGCTATCAGGCAGATCAAGTCTAATGAGATCCTCCATATCACAATTTGGCAATGATTTCAACGGGTATCTTCTCCAGATAAAGACCTTAGTTGAAAAAGATTTAAGGTCTTCAAAACCATGCAACTTATCTTCATAAATATCTGAAAATTGTAAGCTGTTTACTTCGAAGAACCTCAAGTTAGGCATCTTTGCAAAAGCATCAGGATTTAATCTTATCTCGCTTATACAAGAAAGGTTTAACGATATGCCTTCTATATTTTTAGTCCCCTTAAAATAAACAAGAAAGGATAAGTTAGCATCAAAGATTTAAAAGTTTAATTAATTGTTATTAGTATATACTCTCAAAAAGTTGTAATTTATTTATTTTCTTTCAACTGAATTGACTTTCATATAAGACATCTCAAAATCTATATACTTAACCCCTTTTCCACATAAGCTATTGCATAATCCTTTTAATAATTGTGAAATCAGATTAATAATTTTTGTATATTTCTCATAGTTAATATATCTTTATATACTAATACAACCTAATCTAAATAGAAAATACAATAAAACACAATAACTACTTTCCTAATCTACACAACTTAATAACAATCTATTTTCCTAATTTAAAACTTAGCACTCTCTGTCACGCTGGAGCATATAAATCATATATACCAAACTTGTTACAAATAAAGCTAATATGAGGAATTCTGAGAGATTTAGTAAGAATATCTGCTAATTGGTCGTTCGAATTAACATGATTAGTAGTAATACAACCAGATATAATTTTTTTCCAAATGAAATAAGAATCAATTTCTATATGCTTGGTTCTCTCGTGAAAAACTGGATTGGAGGCAATATAAATAGCAGCTTGATTGTCACATAATAATGTCATCATGATACTTCTATAAACTTCAATTCATGAATCAGTTATTTCAACCAAATAAGTTCACAAGTTGCTAAAGCCATTGCATAATATTCTGCCTCTGCACTTGACCTAGCAACAAAATCTTGTTTCTTACTTTCCAAGATACTAGGTTTCCTCCAACAAGAACACAAAACCATAAATTAGAACGTCTATCAACTGGACAGCCTACCCAATCAACATCAGAATATCAAAAGATTTGTGTATAATCTTTCTCTTCATTTAGCAAACCTTTGCCTAGTGCACCCTTGATATACCACAAAATTCAAATAATCGTATCCCAATGACTATCATATGAAGATTATAAGAACTAACTTACAACATAACAGAAAAAAGAGATATTAGGCCGTGAGGTAATTAAGTTTACCAACCAGTCGTCTATATCTTCCAGGGTCTATAAGGGGCTCCCCCTGTCCAGGTAAAAGCTTTGAATTCGGATCCATAGGAGAGTCTATTGGTCTACAATCTAACATCCTTGATTCTTCTAGAATATGCAGTGTATATTTTCTCCTAGAGATGATAATACCAGAGTTAGAGTGAGCAACCTCTATACTGAGAAAATATATAAGTGATCCCAAATCTTTGGTCTGAAAGTGACTGAACAAGTGTTTCTTTAACTGTTCAATACCATCTTAATCACTCCCTGTAATGACAATAACGTCCACATAGACAACCAGATACACTGCCCTGGTAATGTGTATCGATAAAAAACAGAATGATCAGACTCACGTTGAGCCATATCAATCTCTTAATTGATAGTACTAAAATGTCCAAACCATGCAGACTGTTTCAAGCGTAACATGGAAGAGTAAGAAGCAAAGTGTAGTACCAGGGTCTAGTACAGAGACTGAATTATGAGCATTGACTAAAGGATTGGATGAGATTATGTGGATCAGACAAATTTTAAAAGATCTGAGGATGGATATCAACGGAACTATGAAGCGCTATTGTGATAACAAGTCAGCGAACTCTTTAGCACATAATCTGGTATTACATGAAAGGACAAAACACATTGAGATTAATAGACATTCCATCTGGAAAAAAATTGAGACTGGAGAAGTATGTATACCTTATGTCCCTACAGGCCAACAAGTTGCAGACTTACTTACTAAAGGACTCGATAGGAAGACCTATGAATCACTGGTGGACAAGTTTGAAATGATTGACACCTATTCGCTAGCTTGAGAGGGAGTGTTGAAGGAAAAGAGTTATTCTAGGAAATATCCCATGGTAGGTGACAAAATATTTCACTTATAGGAAATATTCTGCAGTAGGGGGCAGAATCTTTCACTTATGGAATGTATCTAGATCTCCTTGTACATATTTTTCTTTTTACTTTGTTTCCTTATTAGCAACAGATCTTATAGGTTAAATGTTAGTAGATACTTTCCTATAATGCAATGTGATATTGTGTATAAAAGGGCAGCAAGCTCATGTATCAAATTAATTAATAAGACGTAATGTTATTTAGCATTCTTAACTTACCGCATACTTTTACGAATGGCAATGGAAACTGATCATTAGAAGGTAGGAGCATAGTTGAAGAGGAATCTGAAGCAGGAAGTGTATCAACAGGAGTCTTAGGAACATCAGCAATATCTAGAATAGCATCAACAGGAGGAGAAGCATTTGCAGTGGAAGGAAACTGTGATAAAGGAATGGTTTAAAAGGACAACCAGTCTGTGCAGAAATTAAAGGAATAGGAAGAATCTCAACTATAGGACAATGTGTGATTGTAGAAGAAAAGAAGAAGGAAGAGGACTAAAAAAAGGTAACATCAACAGAAACGAAATACTGATATGTGGTTGGAGAATAACGCTTATAATCTTTCTGATGATGTGAATAACCCAGGAAAACACAATTGATAGACTTGGCAGAAAGTTTATCCTGTCCAGGAGATAAAGACATAGACAAAACAAGTGCAGCCAAAGACACGAGGAGGAGGAAGATAATATAAAGGTTGATCAAGGAATTGAATAGAATATGGTACCTGGTGGTGTAGAACGGAAGAAGGCATTCAATTAATTAGATAGCAGGCAATCAGTATAGCATCTACCTAAAACTGGGAAGGAACCTGATTGTGTAAAAGCAATGTGCAGACAGTTTCTAAGATATGTTTATTCTTACGTTCAGCCACCCCATTTTGTTATAGAGTATAAACACAAGAAGACTGATGTATAATTCTCTGAGAAGACATGAATTTCGTGAAATGTGCAAAAAAATATTTACGAGCATTATCACTATGCAATAGACGAATAGTTGTATGAGATTGAGTCTTAATTTCATTACAAAAGGATTCAAATATAGAAAATAACTTGGAACAAACTTTTATTAAAAGTAACCATGTGCAACGAGAATAATTGTTAATAAATGTAACAAAGTATTGAAATCCTAAACTAGAATAGACACAACAAGTACCCCCTATATCTGAATGAACTAACTGAAAATGGGACGTAACCCAATTATTAACATGCTTTCGGAAGGAACTACGAGAATTTTTTTAAGCTGACAGGACTCACAACTAAAAGACTTTAAAGTAGACAAAGTAGGAACCATTTTCTAAAGTTTCAACAAACTTAGATGGCCTAGACGATTATGAATGAGGACTGGAGATTCAGAGATAGTGCATGTGGTAGGAGCAGAAGGTAGATTAAGATGATAGAGGCCCTATGACCTATGTCCTGCACCAATAATTCATCTCATACTACGGTCCTATATAACAACATGGTTACTATCAAAGATGATAGAACAATTTAAAGTATGGGTAAGTTATCTGACAGATACAAGATTAAAGGGAAAAGTAGGAATATAAAGAACAGAATTTAAAGATATTGAAGGAAGTGGATGTGCACATCCTACGGTTTGAACAGTAGATTTAGATCTATTAGCTAAAGTGACAGGAGACACAGATTTGGTATTAGTTAAATGAGAAAATAAAAGAAGATTACCAAAAATATAATCAGAGGCACTAGAATCAAGAACCCAAGTACCTAGAGGAGTAGACTGAGTAAGACAAGTGACTAAATTATCCGAATGAGCCAAGAAAACAATAGATGAAAAAGACAGTTTAGCTGTTTGATACTTGAGATATTCATCATAATCAGCATCAATTAGAGTCAAGGATGGCTAAATATGCTCGACAGTACCAGATCTAAGGCCGAAAGCATCAGAAGACAAAGCCATAAATAGTGTCACAAACAATATCTAAACAATGCTATAAACAGTACTGTGAATAGTATCTGATGCCGAACAATAGACAGTAACCATGAACACTATCTGGTGATGAACATTACTATAGACAGTAACCGTAAACAGTATTGTGAATAGTATGTAACGGTGAATAGTACCCCTAATGATGAACAATGTCGATCGACGAGTGGAGACACGTGCGACGGAGATTCGAAATAGGCTACCTTGGTTTTGCCGGTGAGAGAAAGACGAACAAGCTGGTGGTGTCGAAGAGGAGATCGAACACCAAGAAAAGGCAATTTAAACTTCACCGGAAAGTAGTGACAGAAAATGGAAAACAATGACAAAAAAATTTTAGGGTTTTTGATTTCTTGGCTCTGATACTATGTGAAATTAGATGAATAATTTTGGTATATTTCTTATAGTTTGTATATCTTTATAAACTAATACAACCTAATCTAAATAGAAAATACAATAAAATAAAATAACTACTTTCTTAATCTCTTCTTTTCTAATCTACAAAACTTAATAATAATAAATAATCTACCTTCCCAATTTACAACTCAACAATAATCTTCCATAAGCTAACATTTTACTATCTAGAACCGACTCAATTCAATTTTATATGTGCCTCTTAATTAGGCAAAATTCACCAAGTAGAGCTTCTTAAAATTAAATTTTACATTCAAATTTATTTTTCAATAACCATGTTGTCCTCAATTAAAAGATAATAAAAAATATATTGTCCTCAATTAAAAGATAATAAAAAATAAATCACAAACCGATAGTTTTTATATAAATAAGGACATTATGACCAAAAAAATAAATAAAGACAATGGATTCCAGTACATAATATAAAGGTAATTTGAAAAGAAAAATAACATGAAACTAACAATAAAATTAGAAAATTAAAGATAAGAATGTCAAGATAATATATGTATATAATGTAATTCCTTTTGTTTTATTTTTTCTCTACCCAGTCCAAGATAACACTTGTTTTTCTAAAATACAATCTTAACAATTAGATTGAGAGAATATATGGAATTCAATACTAATGGAGGAAATTAAAATAAAATAAAATAAAATTCTTGGAAAGAAAACATAAAAATATTGAAGTTCCACTATGAAAAAATAGAGAATAGATATTTAAGTTGATAATAATTAATATCTAATTCAATAGCACTAATCAGGACATTAATTCATAGGGAAATTTTTATAGGTAATTGCAATAGCAACCCTACCCAATAGCCACACAAGCCAACTACATCTCATATATATAAAATAGAAATAGAAAGTTAATGTCTCTGGCTCTTACCATATTTTTTTTCAATATCTTGGAGATATCTTCATGATGCCATAACCGAGTAAGTTTGCCTGGATTAATAGATTTTTCTCGAACAATTGTAGTTCCCATATCTTGAATTAAATCATGCATTAAAATGGTGTTAGAATCTGATATACTTATAAGAGACTTATCAATGAGATTACTTACTCCACTATGCGAGGAGAAGCCATAAGCATCCAAGACCTCTTCCACATAATTTCTTTTCTCACCATAAAGAAAACATGCAATGTCTAAAAAAATATTCTTTTCTAGATCGGCTAGTCCATCATAACTTATCTTTAGTACTTCGTGTATATCTTTGTCAAGGGATATTTCTAAATTATTCAATGTACTTTCCCATTCTTGTTTTTCCCTCTTAAATAAAAAAGAACCTAAAACTGTAAGAGCTAATGGAAGTCCTTTGGCATAATTAACTACCCTATTTGAAAGTTCTTCATAACCTTCTTTGGGATGGTACTGTTTGAAGGCATAGTGACTCAAAAGCCGTAGAGAGTCATCATCAGGTAATTCTTTAATGTCATATATATGATCCACCTCACAGTTTTCTAATACTTGTTTATCTCTTGTTGTTATGATGATTTGACTTCCTGAACACAAGAGTTTAAAATCTCCAATTAGATCTTTTATTTGTTGAAATGATATCACATCATCAAAAACAAGAAGAACCTTTATACGGCTAAGCCTTTCTCTTGTGAAGGCCAATCCTTGATTGAGATTTCTATCCCCTACTATTCCAGAAAGAAGCTCCTGTCGCAGGTGAGATAAACCCCTTTTTTCTGATTCTTCCCTAACATTATGGGCAAAATAATAACCCTCAAACTGACACAAGATTCTGTTGAATACAGCACGGGCAGTAGTTGTCTTGCCTATACCGCCAATTCCCCAAATTCCTATTGTAAAAACAACATTTGACTTTGTGCGTAACAATGATTCAATTTCCTTGATTCTTGATTCTACTCCAACCCAGTCACTGTTATCACTTGGGGACATACCGTTTAATATCTTCAAAACAACTTGGATAATTTTCTCTATGAGTACGGCTTCATCCCTAGCAAAAACAAAAGAAATGTTAGAGAAAGTACACATATATAAATCAAAATGAGGCAAAGATGTTCAAGTTGGAATGAAAATTTTGTCGCAATAATTTTTTGATTAAAAGAAAAATGAAATTGGGTTGAATTAGTAGTAAAACGAATGCAACCAATAATACGTTCTCATTGATTGAAATTTAGATCGTCAATCGAATTTACCAATTTGATCTTCACAATATATTAACTAATTTGAAGTATTACGTATTTGGTTTGTCGAAACATTTGAAAAGTACTTACGCTACACATGAGATTGTAGACCGATGAATATTTGTGATCAAAGTTCTAAGAAATAAAAAAAAAATAAAATAAAATAAATTAGCTTAATGGGGGGCAGGAAAAAAAAAAAGAGTATTGTCAAAAGAGTGGAAAATTACGTGTACGCCTCTGAATGAAAGCCAGTTAAATTGGCTGCTTTAGACAAAGCAGTCTTCCATATCTGCAGCATCTCCGAACTCCACTTAAAGCTTCCTTCAAGCCCAACAAATGCATCCTTAAAGGAACCAGTTATGTTCCTTACATCCGATGGATCTACTTGATAGAAAACTGGTATGACAGCCTGGCCGTGACGTTCCTTGGACTCAAGGATCTTCTCAAGCTCTTTAAGACACCATGAAGAAGAGGCATATCCTTTCGAGAAAATGATAATTGAAACCTTTGATGATTCAATTGCACTCAAAAGAGCAGGTGAAATTTCGTCTCCTCCGCTAAGTTTTTTATCAATGAACGTTTCGATCTGTTTCCCGCACAAAGCTGCATTAAGATGGCTGGTGAAATTGCGGCGGGTGTCCTCACCTCTGAAACTAAGGAAAACATCATGCTTCATTTGAGGAACAGTGGAAGAAGAATAAGAAGCCATGAACAACCACTGAAGAGAGAGTTTTCAGATGAGTAAAGTAACTCTACAAAACAAAGTAACAGTAGTCAAGACTTGTTAATTTCCTGCTAAGGCTGCGTAGCATATATAAATGCATAAAGAAATATTTTAATAGTCCGTGGGCTTGGCCCTCGGAATATGGCCCAACCCAGCCCACAAGAAAAAGAACGTTGTTTTATGTATTATGTTGTTGTAAGGTATATTGGAAGGAAACTATTTTCTAATGCTTTTAAACTCAAACTCTTACCGTTTATTTAAATGTTAACGCGAATGTTTAGTTTTGAAAGCAAATTAATTTATAATTTATTGATTAGTTTCCCGTAAAGCTTATTTAGAAAACAATATATATTTTAAGACTTTGAAACTTGATATTTACTAGTTTGTGCAAGTTATCTAACGTTTTATGTTTCCGATTCTTATTTTTATTTTTCAGTAAACGCTTTTCACAAATTAAGATTGGAATTTCCCAAGTATCTGAAAATACAAGAGCAAAATTATTCCTGTTTAGTACAATTAATTAGGGGTTAATCCTTCAAATAATTCTCAAATTTACACCCTTTATTTATAATTATAATCTATATAAAACACAAAAACATTTTATCTCACAATTGCTTAAATTGTTAAAGTAAGGTTTTTGTCTGATTATATATATTGTTGGAGGTGAAACTAAGGTTGCCGAATAATAGGATCCTGTCCAAAATTGTTTAATTTATTCATGGCTGCCAATAATTGACTAATTAATTAACCCCAAAAAGTTAAAGAGTTAGTAACCAGTTGCTATTGCCCATTATTTGAAATCATTATTTTTAATTATTAGGTGTTGTACTTATTAATAATGGTTTAAATTTTTCATGACTGCCATGAATTGACTAATTAATTAACCAAAAAAAAAGTTAGGGTACGTAACCCACAGCCATTACCGATCTGTTTTCAGTGTTGAGTTTCAATATTAAAAACTAGTTAACCAATATAGCAATTAGTTAATTTATTAAGTGCGATGTAGTGATACATGAGATAATTAATTAAATAATTAATTATCCAAGTCATTGGAAGAATTTTTTTTAGGAACAATTTCAAATAGTACCTTTGTGTTTTAACTTAATTTTAAATAGAAAGTAAATTTACCACTTTCATCAACAAGACCCATGAGGTTTGCTTTTTTTAATCAACTGATAATTTTAACCCTTAAAAGTACATAT
>JANLJB010028754.1:0-11935 GCA_026212285.1 Bursera cuneata | reverse complement strand
TCCTATAAAATTTTTGACAGTGCTGCCAAAAATTTTGACCACCTATGGAATTAAAAAAAAAAAAAAAAAAACTCAGGTGTGTTGTGTTAAATGCATTGGTGAAAGTCAGGTTCTGCAGTTGAGTTATGAGGTAGTGTCACTTGGTAGAGCTAGAAAAGGCTTTAAGGTCATCAGCAGTCCAATCACCTCAATAATGTTCAGGATGAAGAAAACCATTTCAACACCTGCAACTCAACCACACAATGTACGCAAGCTTTGATATGAGATCGAGTTTGAAATAGAAAATTATTGAAAGCTAAAAACTAAAGATTAATATGGGACAAAGACATATATTGCATATATATTTCAGGAGAAATTCAAATCATTGGTATGGTTAAATTCCTGGTTTCACCTGGAAGAAAGAACGTGTCCTGTCTCTTTAGTGCCCAAGAAAAGCTGCATAAACAGAGTACAGTAGAAAAGCTATAAGATGAAATCCATTGTTGATGCACCATGAAATTAAATACATATACATGATTTCAACATCGTCACTACCTATATATCTAATACAAGAAATTAAAACTGATACCATATGATGGGTACTGAAAATATATGGGAACATGTATTTTTCCATCGTCATAAACTTCAGCCAATCTTGAGTTTTATTTTAACACTGAATTCAAAATTGGACGTATATCAATGGTTGATACAACTGAAAATGTCAAGGTGAATGGGAACATGCACCTAAACAAAGAGAAAGATGCATTTTAATTCACCACAATTTAGGGTATCTTCTTAATCTTCTCACATTTAAGATTGAATCTTACTTCTATCTGAATATAGTGGTACTTGACATCACATGATGTGCCAGAAGAAAAGGGTCATTAAGCTGTGACAACAATACTTGTTACATTGACATCCACAGGTTCAAGCTTACCGACATCCTTTCTTGCAGTCCTCTTCTAATCCTCTTGATTTTATTTTCTCCCTAATTTATATGCTATTTCTCTGTTATTTCTGCTATGTTCTCTCTATTTCCCTCTCTTATGTTCTCTATCGTTTCTTTCTCCTCCCTGTCCCATGTCAAATACAACTTCTAGTATTAAAAAAAATTATAGTGAAGAACCAATTTTTCACCCTTTTATTCCATCACAAATATTGTGAGCGAACAATGGTATTCAATTGACAGGATACTTACAGGGAACCTCCTGCAGCTGGTCCAATTGCTTTACATAGGGACATAGCAGACATAGAAATGCCATTAGCAGCACCTCTTTGACGTTGTGTCTGAAATTAAGGACATATAGAACAGTTGACAAGAATAAGAAGCTAACCTTAAGTGAACTGCTTGAAGCCTAAAGATATACAAGGAAGAACATATAGGAAGAAAAAAGGTAATGTTACCACAGCTCTGTTCTGCAGAAGGAACAACCCTGTAGTGATTGATACCTGAACATGTTAGACGATAAAAAAAGGGAAGACCAATGTCAGATGTATTATCAGAAGCAGTGACATATATTTCTTCATAATCAAGATGACTGTTTCTCCCATATAAACTGTAATGCCAGCATAAGTCTTTGCTCACAAGTCTATGCTTGCATCTATAAACTTCAAACTCCTGCTTGAACAGACATACATTGTTTTAGGAAAAACTAAAGCGCATGAGGACTGACATCAAAAAGCTAAAAATAAAATAAAATAGAATAAAAACTCCTTTAAGGTTCTCCAGAAAGGTTTTCAGCCTAGAAAATGCATTAACCAAATTTCACTGAAAGTTATGCCACACAAGCATATATCCAGAGACATTTACAACGTACATACACTAAAAAGGTTTAAAATTTTTCCAAGCACAAATAATAATACTTGGGACGTAATGAATACTTATTTTGGAGTACAAAAAAATTAAACAAAAAAGCGAAAACAAAAAAAGAGTTGGAAAAAGAATAGTACAAAAGAATGTGTGAACGAAATTTTACGTGAATTTCAGCTACCCAGGACTTGGATTTTAGATATTATTGTTTGGTCCTTTTCCAGCATGGTATGAGAACATATTTGGCCCATAGGTCACATCTGAATCTTGAAATTTCCCCAATGCGATTAGTTAAATTGTAAAACTGGTATCAATTTGTTTCCATGTGTTTGTGTGTATTCATTTTCAAATGATTGTTTGTGTGTATGAGGATCCATGTTATAAGCACATCAATCAAAAAAAGTTTCAACTTAAATTAATCAACTTCTAATATGCTGAATTTAGTTAAAATTTCCCCAATACGATTAGTTAAATTTAGGGTCTATAAAACAAATGATGATTGTTTGTTAAAACCCTGCATATATCAGTCTATTACATGTTGCTAAATGCTTCCATTGGCAAAAAGATGAGCTCTTGACTCTAGAAAAATGGCAATGTAGACAACAAATGTTTATTTGAAGTATTCACACAATATAACTAGGACAGATCATCCGATTATCATTTTCCATTTAAGATTGAGAAATGTTTTAAATTTATGTCCTAATGACCATGAGTTCAGCACTTAAGCATCACAGCAGGCTTAACAATTGTTGAAGAAAAACCTGAACCTAACAATACCTATATGGTAGCTAGCTATCTCCACAACCCAATGATTAAGCTACTCCAAGATTAACAATTAAGTGGGGCAAATATGAAATAAAAATTTCTGAGTTTAAACATGCACTTACGCAGAGAACATTCTTCAGCAGCGATGCGCTGCTAACCAATATTGTGAGGCTAAGGCCTGTTAGCATAGCTATGTAGGGGTAACTGGCAAGCAATGGTATGGTTATAACCTTCATATGAAATGAATGGGAAGTTAAAACATCAGCCATAACCAAATACAGAAAACCTTATTAATTTATAAGAGATGGGTGAAAAGACTTACAGATCCTATGCGAGATATAATGATGGGCCCGAACTTTCTCTCTATGGGTTGGTAGAAAAGAAGCTGAAAGACTAGCAGTCCAAATCCTAAAAGTTTGCAGGCCAAGGAATAATTTTTTAAAAAAAACAAAAAAAAACCAAAAAAAAAAAATTGTGAGCCACTGTGCTGATCAGCATATCATATTTACATATGTATGAAAAAGGCCAATATGCACAACAAATTTTGTGTCAGAAAATGATGACTTGTTAAAATCAGTTTTGGATACATACTTGTCCATTTTATGCTATCTCAGGTATTTTGAGATTTCTTGTTAGATTGAAGAATTTATGAAGAGGTCATTAAGCAGAGAGATGTCTTACTGCTGGACAGAATTCCCATCTTTGCTTCTTTCTGGTCATCAGTTCCTACAATTTCATGATACTCCTTTTCTTTATCCAATTTATTTTGGTTTAAGCACTTTTTCTTTTTTAATATTTTCACCAGTATTAATTAGCTATTTTTTTTATAATTACTGGTTCACCATGTTTTTAACAATACATCTATATTGATATAAAAGAAAATAAATAAATAAAATCTATTTTCATAATTGCTTTGTGTATTACTCATTTATATATGCATTTCACAAGCATAGAATGCACAGCTGAGACATGGTGTCTATCCCTTTTGGAATTTTCATGTCCAACATATGTGTCCATTTGAGACACTACATTCAAGTCCATATTAGTAGAAGAGAGATTAAAATAGACTCAATTGAGAACCTAAGCAACAAACTTTATTGTATCTTATAGTTTTAGGTTGGACATCTCTCCCTCTTTCCATGAGTTTTCAAAATTTTGTTCATATCTGCAGACTTAACCTACTCCTACGCTGAGGAAACATAATGCAGATTGAATTCCCAATTGGTGAAATAATTTTAATTGATGAAATAAGAAAAAAAAAAAATGAACTATAGAAAAATAAAATAAAATAAAGCAAAAGAGGTTTCTCATGTGAACACCGATATAACACTTACAGTGTTAACAGTGCTATGTACATATGTACCTGAAACTGCAAGAACTTCACCAACATCTGCAGTTGAATAGCTCAGGCCGCCATCCTTCCTAGGACTTACAGCCCACAATGAGAAAATCTGGAAAATATAAAGAAATAGATAATGTAAGATCAAGATAGCTATAAAGAAGTAAATGGATGATAAAGAGTATCAGTGCTAGACTGCAGAAGGAAAAAGGGAAATACAATATACGAAAAAATTCCTCCTGTTTGCAACAGAAAAATTGGATCCAAGTGAGAAAATTATATCCTACCAAAGCAGTGAGAAAACTCTAAGATCCTAAATTTTAAGTCAAAGTGTTTCGAGTCCAAGACAAAAAAAGCGCAGTATCAGTAGCTCGCCTTCCTTTTAAGGTGTGGGTAATAAGGTAATTTAGGCATTCCAAGGCAAGGTGCTAAGGAAACTGAAACATATTCACATGCATTAAGAATGGCTATTCACCAACTTTTGATACGTAAGAAGCAGAAAGTTTTAGTAATGGGATATTCTGTGCTAGAAGAAAGACCTCTAAAATATAGGAGCTAAAATTTATTTTAATGTCTTGAGAATCTGCAGAAAAATCATACGCATGAACAATCATAAGTTTTTGCAAATAATCCTATTGGAATTTGCAAACCAGTTCTCCGCCACAGAAAATTAAAATATGTAATACTTTATGAGGGTAATATGACATTGCAAGTGCAGACTTACTGTTATATTGTTGTGGCAAACCAGAAACAGAAATTTGAAGTAGAAATGAAAGGGAAGAAATGATGAGTTGAGAGAAAACTTGGAGGGGAAAAAACTTAATATTTCAGTATCACTTCATATACAAGGCTAGTTTGGAAAAGATAAAAAAGCCTTCAAAATGCATATACATGTCAAACCAAATACTGATCCAACTTTCGTCAGAAATATCAAACAACTAACCAAAATAATCCCAAGCATAAAAATGAAACAGTAAAATAGAAAATTGAACAGAAATCCTAAGCAGTGCTATGCATAACATTTGGATAGGTTTCTATTGTGTCACGCATTATATTGATAACTGAAGCAGTAATGGCTATGTATATAAATAGTATATAGCAACATTGAGTTGTATTTCTCAATTGCAAGAACTTTTGGCTCTCTCCCACAGAGCAGCTGAACAAATTGCAGTTGACGAAACAACCAAGGACATGATTTGGTTACAGAATATCCTAGCAGAATTAGTTTTGAAGAAGGAAGCAATACTCTGCACTGTGATGATCAAAGTGTTGTTCAGCTCGCCCAAAAACTTTGTTTTATTATAGGACAAAACACATTGACTTGGTTACTTATGAAAGATAAATTCAATAATGAAAATTTGTGGAAGAGAAAACAAAGCATACATGTTAAGTAAGCCACTAACGTTACAAAACCTCAAGCATCCAAATGGCATGCTCCCCAAATTTAACCCTAACTGACATACCATATTGTTACCTGCTTGACGTACGTGCTAGAAGTTCCACCCATATTTCTTGCCATTATTACATTTTAGTTATTTAAATGTATTTCATTGGCAATTTATTAGGATTAGGTAGTTATCAAAGACTAAAACAATTATATTAGAATTAGTATTTAAGCATTTTAATGAGAATGGAAAAGGTATGAGAAATTAATTGTTAGTGTGTTGGTAGTTTATTTGAAGAGTGGTTCTCTCGAAACAACCGATTTTTTTGTACATAACATTTGGTACTAGAGCATAGGCTTAGAACACAAATTGTGTTCAGACTTGAATCACAAAGTTCAGAAACTTGAGCAACGAGTTCAGAAACTTAAACAATCCGTAGCAAGACTCTCAGTTTGCCAAAGAGTTGATAAACAAAATGACTGAGTTTTTCCAAAAAGTCGTGATCAAGATAGATCAATTAGCAGATAAATCTACAGAAAAAATTGAAGGAACAGTAGATACTCAAGTCATCACTACAAGTCCCAGCTCCGCCACATTTCTGTTTATGTTAGATGCTATGCAGGAAGAGAAAGACAGAGACTTCAGGACTCTCTTTTCTGAACTGTTTGAGAAGTGACAGGGTTTCATTCAAGAGCTTCAAAATTTGGATGCTAAATATAGGCAGTTAAGTGGGCAGCACACAGAAATTACAAACAACAATCTTGATCGATCTGACTCTTTTGCCATGACTATAAACAACAATCTTGATCAATCTAACTCTTTTGCCAAGACTACAAACAATCAATCTAACGCTAGAAGTTCCACTCATGTTTCTTGCTGTTACTATATTTTAGTTATTTAAATATATGTAGTTGGCAATTTACTAGGATTGTAGGTAGTTATCTAAGACTAAAAAAGTTATATTAGAATTAGTATTTAAGTAGTTTAATGAGAATGGAAAGAGTATGAGAAATTAATTCAGTGTGTTGGCATTTTATTTGGAGTGTGGTTCTCTCTTAACAAATTTTTGTGTACATAACACTTATAACAACAGTTCTAGGTCCAAAGTCACATAATTAATAAAATAACTGGACACAAACCTTCTCACATGCCCAACATCATCTAACCACAAATATGCAGAATATGATGAGATTAGATCATAACTGCAACAAAATGTCATTTATTGCTGAGTATAACAGAAGCCAGAATAGATCATGAGTATGGACGGCATGTTAATTAGTGCAATGAATTATTTAAAAAAAAAAATTAATTTAAAAACGGAAATTACCTCCGAATAGGCCATATCATGAAGTTGGAAAATGCAATATACAATAACAGATGACATCAACGGCCAATTTTTCAAAAGACTTTGTTGAGAAGCACATCTTGTCTCAGTAATTTGCACTTCTTCATTCATGTTAGATTTGGACAAGGTTACCTCTGAAGCATCATATGTGTCGTCACATTCTTCATCACATTCCTTATGGAAGTGGAGTGACTCCTGCAACAGTGAGTAAATGCAGATGCTCTGGTAAACTTCTTCTGTTTATAGAAAACTTAAAGAATAGGAAAAGGAAAAGAAATTTCTGACTCTGAAATTACTTATTTAGAGTTCTGGTCACAAAAAGTACTCAATAAAAATATAATTTAAAATATTTAAGCCACATATGAAGGTGAAGTACATATATTCGAAGAAGACAGAAGGGTACAAGAGTCTGAGGAAAAAAATTTAAGAACAATGTTGGATCTATTATGCTCAGTAATGTTATATTCTTTTTTACAATCTCAACATGTTATTCAAAATTTTCATTTCCAAGGAAATTGTTCTTTAGAAGGTTAGAAGCTAACTCAGGATGTTCTGCTACATAATCCTAAACAATATTACTATTCTGTAGCCAAATGAAAGAAAACATGTGAAAAAGTCAAATATCCATGCATTCAAGTCAAAAAAAAAATTTCAAACAAGAGTTAATTCAAATGCTAAATTATGCCATTTGTCCAATGCCTGAAGACCACCATCTTACCGCTTCAAGGTGTAAGAAGAATATTTTACAAGGGATATGTTTCGCTTTTCTTGTATTATTTGACAAGTTGAATGATTATGTACTTCTTTGACTCCTAAGAAGTGAATTTTCCATTTAGTACAGAGTATGAGTTAAACATACAGCCAATGTTCCTTATAACTAATTTTTGCTGCATCATAATGCCTCAGTGCATACTGTGGGAAGCTAATCACCAATTTGATAGAGAAAAAGATGCAAAATGCCTTTTGAAAATATCTTTCTAAAGCTTTATCTGGCATCATAGAAACTACAATTTTTGCATATCGCTATTCATGTAAACTTGCAGGGAATATTAGATAACAATATTATACATTGAGGATTGTAGTTCTTAAATTTAGCAAGGAAACTTGCACATGTAGTTTTTCATGACTTGCAGCCATATCCTGTATCAAGTGCAAGGTATGACACTACCATACAGTCCGTATGTCTTTTATATAAATGAAAAAAGATAGAAAATTCCAATTACCGGGAGAAAAAAACAAATAAAGAACACACCAAGTGAGAAGACCGATATTATAAGGCAAGGCAAGAAGTATGGAAACCTATAAGAAAATTCAAGTTCCATACAGTTAGCATGACAGCAGAATTGTTACAGTAAGGCAAAAACCAAAACATAAAAGTATATATTAGAAATACTATCACTTACCTTCCAAAAAGAGAATCTTTAGAAAATATGTTTGGATATTTCTCTGCAGGCTACAGTATCAATTCAACAAAAAGTCATGAGATCAATAAGTTGCAATGAAACCATGTTCCATAAACTTTATTTATAAATTCTGGGTTCTAGTGATGTTCAAGAGCCCAACTAGAGGCACTGAAAGAGCAGGGGCTGGATAATTTTACAATTTCTAAACTAATTTATTGTAATTAATATGGTATAAGGGTATTTAGTTGTTTACTGTATAAGGTGACCATCATAAGTTTATGATAGTTCCTCCATTTTTTGGGTCTAAAAATAGTACTGAACTAATATTGACACGCATGCATGATGGTAACATTTTAATTGCCCTGTACAAGTTTGAATTCTCTGTTACAATCTGACAAATCTCCATTTTTTACATCCCCGTCTTCTCTCCTTGATCTAATCCTAGAAGGTAATAAAACTATAATAATAAACGAAACAATACAAAAAATCAAAAATCAAATGCCAATAGTAACAAAACAACAATATAGGAATTAAAAGTGATACCATAAAGGAAAACCATCTCAAGAACTTTTCCTCATCTCTTAATGATTTAAGTGATGATCAGCCATAATAGTTAATCTACCATGGGAGATGATCATAAAATTCATCCAGAATACGATGCATGGCAATCAATGAAACGAGTTAGATGGACCATCTTTACTGGGACAAAACATACAATAAGAACGCAGCTCAAATTTTTACATAATTCCTCTTTAACATTTAATGAAGTTTCTCCATTAATTCATCATGGAGTTATTTTAGTATTTCTGCTGCAAAGGAGCACCAGGAAACAATTTTTGAGGTTTGTACTAGGATGAAAACAGATAAATCCTTATCCAAATATTAGAATCCAGCATAATAAGAGTTCATTTAGGAGCTTGATGCTAGGATCCTTTAATTTTTGAACTTCAACTCTACAAATCGTCTTGATTTGGCTTGTGTGCTTGAACACTTAATAAAAGTTACAAATATATATTACAAACATACTACATTGACACAAAATATACATATTATATAAATTTTACACATAAAAATAAAATTGATGACAGAAAATTATTACTTAGGCTATTCAAATCCAAGCTTGAATGGGCTCAATAATCTCACTGAGTCAATTCGAGCCATGCTGGAGTATTGACCTTATCTTTTTTGAGCTGTCTAAGATTGTTGCCCATGTTAGCTTGTTTGCATCACCATTATAGTCATAACATATTTGTTGATAGACAATTTGCAAACCTGTAGACTACATCTTTCATAAAACCAAAGAGATATACCTGTGCAAGAAAACCTCCAAGAGCTGGACCAATGACTAATCCAATGCCCCATGATGTGCTAATCTAAAATGAGAAGTGTATATATAAATAATAGGATCAAGTTTAAAAAAATAATAAATGAAATAAGTAAATGACAATTCAATAAGTTTGTATATTTAATTCTTACAATTGACATTCCCAAAGCTTGATACTCTTTACGGCAAACTTCTGAAGCATATGCCTGCTCACATTTGAAAACTTTGTTCAATAAGACTATCTCAAATTACAGGAAATTGCAGGATCATGAAAAGCTTATAGCTATAATAGAAGATAAACATTAACTCTATATATATATGTTAATGGCCAAGTAGCAAAGGCAAATGTAGGCCAAATGACACCTAAACAAAAAGCATCATGGATCCTCCAAAACGTAGCACACAGCGATGTGAATGAMCCGGTATAAATCAACAAGGCAGCCAATGATTATGTTAAGATCATAAGCAAAGAAAAAGGCGTAACAGGATAGATAATTTCAACTCAATTTTTATGGCTATAAACCAGAAATAACAGATGGTCATAGAAAACCCTAGGCCTTGCCACATATAGATAAATGAACGTGTATGGGACCATAGATTTCATGAGTGCCACCTAAATTACCACATCATATTGTTTAGGTATAAAATGATTTATGAATCCTGAACCATGATGACATGACCTCCTAAGACTGGCACCCTACCTGTTCAGCATTCCCATCACATTCCTAACTTTACAAGTGGATGCACCAAGCAAACAGCACTAAACTGATAGAGATCTTAAATATCTGTAACTTATGAGACACTCTACAAACCAGTAAATGAAGATAGACATAAACTTTGAGGAGAGCAAATATATCCCAATCAGAGACTTACCCTCATTGGACCAAGTATACCACACAAACTTCCAAGAAGAAACCTTGTAGAAACTGCCATCCAGAAATTCGTACTAAGGCCAAAAAGAATGTTGAAAATAATCCTGATGTAATCATCAATAAAACCATAAGATGACAGATGAACAAAAAGAAAAGTCCTATTACATATTTTACAAGCTCAACAGTTAACATCAATTGAAAAAACTATCAAGAGACGAAAGCTGTTTAGCAGTACTAACAGTGACATTGAACCAAACATAATAACAGGTTTGCGACCATATTGATCAGCTATCATTCCCCACAGGATGGAAGTCAATGCTCTTCCAAACATAAATGAAGATCCTTCAAGAAAGATTAATGGTAGTATAATAAGACCCCCAAACAAAATTCTTTATGGACATAGATCATCAATACATATCACTTGTATTGTATAGTATTTATTCTCACCAATAAAACCAGCATAAAAGCCAATATCTTCCTCCCTCTTTGCAATATTGAAGTCCCTTACCTGTAGAAAATAAGAAATCAAGGATTCCACTACATAAATAAGCACGAAGAAAAATTTGGCAGTATATTATCATGAAATTTGACAGAGAAAAAGCAGGACCATAACAATCAGCTAACACGTTGCAAGCAGAATCATGGTTTCATTTTTTTTATTTTCATTTTAATAAATTATTTTTTATTATTATTTTTCGTTATCAAACAATAGTATATTGCTAATAACCAAAAGAGGAACAAAATTTAGAAGACATAATTTAATTTTGCCTTGGAAGACTCAATACAATAATTCGAATAATGAACATACTTACCATGAAATACAGAAAAGGAAATAGGGATGATATAGGCAAAGCTGCAAAAGTTAAAACCATAAAGGAGATTAGGGGCGCAGTTGTTCTGGATAAAAATATATAGCAGAAAAAAAAGTACTGTTGTTGTTGTTGCTGACAAAGAGGAACATGAAAAAAAAAAAAACGCAAAAAAAAAAAATTCCAAAAAAAAAAAAGAAATGTAAGAATGAATGAGTAACATGTAGATTAGAAACTTATACTTTTCCTCAGAAAAACTTTCTAACAGCAACACAAACGAACACAGCATCTGGTTTTCTCACAACACCTAAGTGTAATGATAATGATAAAGGTGTCTTCCACACAATTAAAAATTTAAAAAAGGAGAAAATGATGAAGGAACAACTAACTGTTAAAAATCTTTGACATTGAAGAAGTTGAAAGAGCACTTGCATGCAATCGTATATATTCATTTAATTAGACAAATAGTAGCATTCCAAGGATTCTTATTGTAAGTAAGTAACCATTCATTGAATCTACAATAAAAAATCTTTACAATTGGTTTAGTTTTTGTTTCCATTTCAATTAAGTATTTCCCAGAAAAATTTAGAATTTCATGTTTGTAGCAGATGGGTATAATTGGATTGCATTGTTTGATCGAAAAAACAACGAACCCAGTCGATGATTTGGTCTGATAATCATAACGGAAAAGGCATGAGATTGGACTGGCCTGTTTGTTTTTTATTAGAGAAAGAAGGATACCTGCAGAGAGAACTACAAGCCAAACAAAGAGTAGATGCTTGAGAGGAACAGCAGTGTTGGATTGTTTAAGCTGTTCAATCTTACAACCAGGGCAATGTTCGTAAAACTTGTTCTTCTCCAATAAACCTTCTCTGACTCCATTCTCACCCATCTTCTTCTTCTT
>JANLJB010028753.1:0-10037 GCA_026212285.1 Bursera cuneata | reverse complement strand
GAAGACTATCTAATTATTTATACTCATAAAAGTGACACACGCACACACTATAGAGCTACAGAGAATTCAATAATAAAACTTTTACTCCCATGTTGCTTGTTAATTTCTAAGTATAGTTTATAAGCTAGAATAGAACAAATCAAGTCCTTCTAAGTTCTGTTCATTAAAATATGAAGCTAGCTATAATTATGGCTGAAACAAGTCTAAGCAATACATGCAAGAGGCAGAAAAAAAATATAGCCATTCACGTGAATAAATGACAAACTTGCTAGCCAATTAATGAAGTTGGAAATCAACCAATGATTAAAGATAAGATTAATTACTTGTAAATTAAATTAATTAATTAATAATGAAAACAAGTTGGATGGATAAGAAAAAGAACAGAAAGCTGAGGAACCCGATGCACGTTTTTCGTCTCTCTCTCATGAGTCTCAGATCCTTTACACATCCCCAGAGAAAGACTGATGAGAAAAGTCAAGCTTTATCTAAATTTTTTTTCTTTGGTTGCCCAATACTCTTTTGTCATCTTTCATTTATTTCTTCCATCAAAGCAATTTCTTTTCCTTTTAAGATCGCTAGCTGAACACTCACATGACAGCATTGGTTGGGCTAGGAAGGCAGGCTAAGCTTAAATAATTCCTTCCACTTGAATCGAAAAGATGAGAGGGCAAGTCCCATCCAAAATCAATCTCTTCACTGAGCTTTCCAGTCATGTCTGATGGATGTACTTGTTTTAACTGTTGTAACCTTCTGTTTCTCAGCTTTCTGTCCCATCCACCAATATTCCAAAAGGAATGTGGGACTCGTTGGGTCTGCTCCCAATCAAGCAGCACTGTCTTTTTTACTCTTTTTTATTTCTAATCTCCTGGCTGTGTTCTGGTAAATAACAGGAATAAAAGGTTGAAAGTAGAAACGAAATCATCTCTCCCCCACATCAAATTCAAACCAGATCAGTGACAAAGGTTTATAACATGACCTTGAATCATATGAAATTGCACCACAAAAGCTTACATAAAAAAGTAGTCTAATTTTTTTTTTTTTTTTTTTTTTTTACTGGGGGGTTTTGCATTTGTTGCTTCAAGGTNTTACATAAAAAAGTAGTCTAATTTTTTTTTTTTTTTTTTTTTTTTTACTGGGGGGTTTTGCATTTGTTGCTTCAAGGTCTTGTTATAAACCCCTCTTGGATTCTCCATATGACGTGGTGTTGTTGTCCCCTGACCAATCAAAGAGATTAAATGGATCCAAGGCTTTGCTTTCTTTTTGTTCATCTCCACTGAATCCTTGGCTGAATAAGAGATGGTTAAGAGGGTCAGCCTCTATCTCTTCCAAATCAGCGAAGAAGTCCTCTGATTGGTTGGAGTCTGGCAATGCAGGCTTGTATATCTGAGAAAATCCTCCACTGAATTCAGCGTCTTCCATCTCAAATGCCTTCTCCATGTCCTCCATCTCTTCTTTAACTGAAGCACTTGAGCTAGCTCCAACAACCGGCGACGTAGTATCATTGCTGTTCTCCATCAATTCTTCCTTTCCGTTGTTTGTCGTGTTTTGAGGCTGAGAGCTAGAGCTCCGTGGGCTCTTTGAAGCAGCTGCATTATTTTTGGATGGCTGGGACCTCGTTGATCCAGCTAAAGCATTTCTTTGCGTTGGCCATGGATGGTTATGCTCAGAAGTGTATGTGATAACCAGCATGTTGGGATCTGTCCGGCTACGCTCCACTTGTTTCCTTGCCGAGCAACCCTTAGAACTGCTGCATCTGTAGTACCCCCTGGACACAACAGATGAGAAACATTGACAAAAAAATTACTCTGTTAGTAAAACTTTCAAAATCAAACTACTCCAAGCCATGCTCAAACATGAATTCATATACATATATCTATTGTATGTCAGTCCAAGATTTTTTTCCCCCTTTTCAACACTGATTAACACTGCCATTGTTTCCTTACTTTTGTTTAGCATGAAGCTAATTAGGTTCCAAGCATCTTTTCTCGATCGGTTCAGAGTCACTTTCCTAATTCAGCATCATCATTTTAGTTGTATTAAAGGCAAATAAAATATATAATCAATCGAGAATAGAAAGTATATGATAAATTAAAAAGTAATACTAGTCAATAATAGCAAACAATAATGTTTGTCAGTTAAAAAGCAATTTTTTTTTCTTTAAAAGAAAAAAAAAAGTAAAAAGAAGATTCAGTCTTGTGTCTGATCTTATAAGGTAGTTTAGATTTTTTTCTCGACAAGAAATATAACAATCTCTACAACTTGGTTACCTTGGATAAGGCGAACCTTTGATGGGTTTCTGTCCATACTTTCTCCAAGCCCACAGATCAGATGGAACCACCTCTCCACTTGACCTGGTGTTTGCCGCTGCTGGTGCTGGAATACAAACCACCTTCTTCGCCTGGCTCTTCCTGGATTTCAATACGAAACTTGGTAAACCTCTCATTGTTTAGTTTTTGCTTTTATCGAAATGGGAAAATAATTGGATGAAGAATGTTATGAATCTGCTTATATATATGTAGTATGTTAAGTTGTTAATCATTGAAGTAAATCGAACAATTCATCGAAACTGATGAGAGTTTTTACCTATTATGTTCTGGATATTTTTTCCTGAATAAAGACGAAAGGGTTTGAAATATTTTAAAGGGTAAAAATCGAGCAATTAATATACTGTTATCTTTCCAGGTGGGTTTAGAATTGAAGAAAAGTATTGTCTGATAAGTACATGAAAGCTAAGTCTGTGAATGTTATTGTGACACAAGTTAGTAACCTTTTCCAGGTTGATTGAAACCCATCAAAAAATATTATTGAACATGTGTTCTGGTATGGAGAAGTAGTTGACAAGTTAAGGAGCAATCTCATTAGAAATCATATCATATCATAGAACTTTAGCTTCATCATGAGAACTGTACATATGCTTAATACGAAACCCTAATTTGAGATTATCACCATAATTTTATGAAAATAAATCCAAGCTCCGATAAGAAGAAATCATAAATTTTGTAAATGAAGCATCATGTTTGCAATCAAGGAAGTTAAAATTAACATTTAATAAACCCAATTGAAGAAGAAGAAATAGTTAAATAATAATAATATTAAAATCTGTTTTGTTTTTAGTTAATTCATGCAAGCAAAAGCAACCATGAGAAATTGAAGATTAAATAAATTTAATAATATCATTCTCACCTTCTTTTGATACCCAGATTCCTCGGGGACGAGATCTGCAAGGGTACGGTGTTATCAACTAAACAACTTTTTGAGCTGTTAGCATTAATCATGTCGCCTGCAACCATAGCAGGCGCCTTAATTCCTCTCGGTGAAGCTGCTGCAGCGGCCTTCACTGGTGAATCACATGGCGATACGGGCAGTTTAGGAGTTTGTGAGATCTGAATCCGAGAAAATATGTTGCAGGGACTCTTCAAATCATCTTCAAAAACCTTATGATGAGGAAGAACACTAGTAGGACCTCCACAAAAGCTAGCAGCAGCAGTGTCGTTAACACTATTACTAATCATTTCTGCCGAATTCGGAGTCGTATAGTAGACAGAACCAGCCATGTTGAGCTCGTGAAGAAGCGGATCTCGTATGGTAGCGAAGGGATCACCAAAATTACTCTCTCTATGATCGGAAAAATTCAAAGGATCCAAAGGGAATTGCCAGGTTGAAGCAGGATTGATGTTATCAGATGCACCACCTGAGGCACCACCACCCCCTCGAACTATATCTGTCAAATCACCTTGATAGTTGTCCATGTCATGTAGCTCAAAGAAGCTGCACATACTACTAGTACAACAAGAAATAATAAGACAGAATTACAAGTAGTGGTTTCATCTGAAGCTAAGGTTCTTAGAAACTAACTAGTTTCTGCTTCTGCTTCTGGTTGTGTGTCTCTCTGTGTTTTGTTTGCACTAACAGAAGAAGAACGTAGTGAAAGTTGAAATTGAACACATGCAAATTACTTGGTTTTAGGTTGAAAAATTCTTCTGGGGAGATGGGTTTTGGTTGTTAGAAAGCAAGAAAGCAAACAAAGAAACAGGTTTTTGAAGGTAGAAACAAGCTGATCATGTTCTCTTTCTTAATAACAAACAAAAGATAATGGTCTTTCTAGTGAAAGAGAGAGAGAGAAAGAAAAGAGAGGGTCGCTGACTTTTCACCCAAAAACAGCTCTTCTCAATACGCAACCAGCTTCTTAAGAGAGAGAAATTTTTTATCCTTTTATTTTATTTTAAGCCGGTTGAGGAACTCAGCTTTGATTTGATTCATCAAATCATATAACATAAAAGGGTCAAATATCTGCAACTGTTTCCTTATTATTTTAATCCTTTTTTTGTTCTCTCTGTCAAGACCTCAAAGTAGATTAAGAGTAAAAAATGACTTTGCAGCTACCATTAACGAAAAGTCATTTTTCAAAACAAAGTGATGGGAAAGTAAAGAGGCCGCAACTAGCCGCATTCTTCGGAGAACGTTTCGATTTAATTGCATTTCATTCTCCCGTTTCGTTTCTTTTACAGGAATGAATTTGCAACCCAACCCAAGCTTTGCTTGCCCACCTCACAATGTGATGCACTTTCTTAATTGAATTTGTACATTTTTCAACCCAGCAAAGCTTCAAATGCACCACCCACATTCCCACCAAAGGAAAATATTTATTTTTTCCATCTACGCTCGCAACACAGTATGCAATATGCACCTTCCATCGCATATTTTTGTACATAATCATACATATTCCAATCCAACACGGATCATTTTTGTGCAAATCTTTTTTCTTTTTTGCTACAAGTAAATTTTTTTTTTAAAGATTGATTTTCCGCCTATCTACAAAACTACAATCAACAAAAGTATCTAAGAAAATAAAAGGAAAAAAACCTAATTTTCGTAAGTGTAAAGTGCAGTACAGTATTCAACGTACTCTGCACCATGAATTATATATATTATACTTACAATTTGATTCCCAACACATTTATTGCAATAGCATCAACATGTGATAATGGGGCATCTAAGCCATTAATTTTTCTATATATAAAACACAAATTCAAAGCAATGTTATTGGACACCGTAGAAACAAAATAATCAATTTGCTGTCGTAGATGTGTTCTGTACACCAGGGGGATTAAAAAGAAAAAGAAAAAGAAAATACGAAAATAATATTATAATTAGTTTTACATACAAGGAAACTCATGAAACCCAAACTTCCTTTTCAATCATCATATGTGAAATTTTCAATTCTTTCTTTCTTTCTTTCTTTCTTTTTTCTTAAAAAAATAATAATAATGGAAACCAGGAGGCTATTGTAGATCAAACTTACGTACAGGCAAGATTAATTTCTTAAGGAAGGATAGATGATCAATCGTTTACCAATACAAAATGAGAAAAAGATTTCTTCCTTTCAGTTCTTTAAAATCTATATATAGCTAGATGTTGACAGATATATGTGACAGCATATTGATAGGCCATCGATGAGGCATATTTCAGCGAGATTAAGAAGATATAAAAGTGGAAAAAAAGACAATGACAATAACAACACCAAATTCTATCTGCACAACAGCAAATAGCATATATAAATGATAAAAGAAGCGCATAAATAACAAATATTAATTAGCAATGAAGCCCAATAACCTACGTTCCTCTAGGGACACTGAAAAGTACACATAAAGGAGCGAATCACCTTTGGCGCCTCTTAAACGAGTCTTGAATATTTTGAAAACTAGAATCCAGAAAAGTGAATCCATCATTTTTTTTTTTAATTTCTTTTCGGATTCTCTAAAAGACAAAGGTAATGACATAAAGTAAAAGATCAAATACAAGATTTTCAGTGAGAATATATCAAGACATATTTAGCATATTAACCATACAACAGGATTACAAAATTTCTAGTAGAGTTTCCATATTGGAAATTAATTAGCATCTTAGGAGGGGAAGAGATAGGATTCAGAGGAAAAGGAGATTGATGTGGGTTGGAATGTAAGATTTTTTGACAGAGATTTTAGGAATCATATGCTTTTTTATTCCTTTTTCATTCTCAAATTTTAAAGTGTTATATTTGTTGGATTCTCAACACCATGATATTTTTCCTTGTTAATTTGATAGTTCCATTTAAATATAAATATAAATATATATTTTTTTAAATTAGAAACTTTACAAGATTAGCATTAATGGAAAATTATATATATACACACACAAGAAGGAGAGTCACTGTTCCAAAGCATCAAGTGATAGAAATTTTGACCTCTTTAAAGTTAAGTCTGTTCGCTCTTTTGTTAAAAATATTACTGATGGAGCTAGCAGAAGGTTGTTGGATGGTCTTATTGCAACCTCATGAGCAAAGGACAAAACCTGATCATGTGCCCTGAGCAGTACTAGTGACTGCTAAATAAATTGTATCCTTCATTGAGCTGTCACTAGGGATTCATAACCTACAATAGATGATCAATGATTGTGAATAATAGCTTAATCTTTGTATGAAAAATGCACCTAATTAACCTAAGTTTAATTAGAAAATTAACTCAATCCAGAAGTTCTTAGTTACTTCTTATGGTTATTGCAACTTATGTTCTTTATTCACTATTATTATCATCAATGTCAAGTATTGGGTGGTTGAATACCAGTAATCTCCTGTACTTTAAAATTCTTTTGGCTTCTTTAAAGTTGTTTCAAATATTTGCCATAAATTGAACGTTGGTGAGTGAAAATCTCTAATAGTGAGTTTCTCGATTTCTGTCTATACGCACAATAGTATGCAGACCACAGTCGTTGACCAAACCATATGCAACAACAAACAATATTTTCTCCCGCTATGTGATTATATTGTATTAGGAAGATAGTTTATTTCATTGAGAGACAACTAGGGTTGACTTCTGGGGATCACAAAATATTAATTAGCTTCTTGTAATTGTGGTAGAGAGTTCGTTTTTGCCTCTCATTCATGCCAGAATCCACTTTATTTCCCACTACACTGTTCCTTCAACCTGTTCCTATGATGTAGTACTGAACATATGGTTTACTTTTCAGACAACTTTAAGCATGAAAGCTTTGAGGTCATATGATGATGATAAAACCATGTGTAAGCAAGGTCTTGCAATGGACAAATATTGAATTGATTAGGTTTAAATTCATGATTAAGAACTCAAAAAGGGTATGTAGTTAACATACATAAAGGGTTGATTACGTTAAGACTGAAGCATATAATCTAGGGTTTAGTATATTATGTATGTCGGGATGATTAAGGACAGAGATTAGTTTTAGAAGTCTAATAATTAAATAAATCAGTAGTTGAATGTTTTGAGGTTTAACTAGTTATGTTCTTTTGCAAAGTTGAAAGGTTAGACTTAGGGTTTATTAATTAATTTTGTCTTAAAGTCGTGTTAAGTTTATTTATTTCTTTTTGTGAAGTCTGCTGTGTGACCTATTCAAAAGATGGTGCTCATACATACTCAAACGTGCGACATTCGATAAAGTAAAGCGTTGATGAGACATTTTGTTGGCATTGAGACATATGATGGGGTTTTTCTTTTCTTTTAGTAACTTGAGAAACGTTTCTTTCCCATTCTCTTTATGTGTTTAGACTATAATTAAAATCAAAGTGTATATATAAACGCTTTTGTATGTGGGGATAGCTTTGTTTAGAATTTGAAGAATTGAGTTTTCAATGGGCCAATGATCATTGAGAGAATCACCGACCTCTCATGTTTGATGAGACATTTTGAGAATCTACTATAGCTAAGCTAACAACCATTTTCTCTCTCAGCGTTATTCTAAGTTTTGGCTTAGTAATCATTTTGGACTTCTTCAAAACACCATGCTTGCCAACTATCATATCCTTTCTCCATTTTACAACTTTTCATCCTCTTTTCCTCTTCATAATTGGTATGTAAAGATAGATGCATGAACATGAAATCAACTATCCAAATTATTCTCTCCCTTTAAAATATTCACCTAAAATAAATTATTACAAGAGCATAAAAGACATAGTGAAATTGAAAGAATATATAAATAATGTGATATATAGCTTATTTTATTGAAGACTTGTTTCTCGAATATATATTAAAATTGTACTTATGTACAATTATCTCCCTTTCTCTAGTGATGGTGTAGATCCAAGTAAAATAAAATAAAGAATAGTTATATTAATAAGCATTAATAAATTCCCCACATGAAAGCCGAGGAATTGGAGAATGGGGCTAAGAGGGAGATAGCTACTTGTGCTAGATACTTAGATTTTAGCTGTAATGTTAATTGAATTATCTGTTAAGAAAAGAAAAATAAATCACCAACTTGGCCATGGTTGTCTTATTCTTCTTATTATTATATATAATTTGATCTCTCTATTTGTCTCCTTCTTCAATATATTAAGAAGTGACTCCCATGAACCCAGAATAATAATTTCTTAAAAATGATAAACTAGATCATCACTGGGATTTCTGTGGTCCGTCCAATAACAACCCTAGCTCGTTATGCATATATAATTTAGTATTGAGATGTACATTGTTTGGCTTCGGGTTCGGCTTCAGAGACAACACTTGCCCCACGTTCCTGCATGACAACAGGCCCCATCACACTCCCCACAAGAAAACAAATTCAACTGGGATTCTCTGACCATTACTATACATTAACCCTCTCTACCCTCTTAATGGCTTTCTTTTGATTTCCATGATCCTGCAAATGCAATGCAATCATCCTCATCATCATCAGTTGTTCACCGCAGGCAAAGCTCCCATCTGCCATGTGAAGCAGCCCAATAATTTAAGATTAACTAACTCATTATTATATGTAATTAAATCCAGAACTTGCTAAATGCCAGCCCTAAGTCGCTTCCACTCTCCGCGCTGACGATTGCCTTTCTTGCTTGCCCGTTTGATTAAATTAATAAGAATTTTAGAGGGTTTAATATAATATTCTCAGAGTCTTGGGTGTGACAACGCTGTTGATCCGCACGCGGGACACTTGCCTTAGCCTCTTACGTCTCTGGACGTCAGCCGTCCACCGGCAGCCTCACCAGTCACCTCCATCATGATCATTCAAATCATCTACATGGACGGCTCGGATTCGCATGCCACCTGTATTTTGTCCATAGTCATCACATTTTATTGCCATAAACGGGGTCAAAGTGGGGCTTCTCCTTAACCCCATTGCAATAATCAATTATCAATTATCAACTCCATAATCCCTCTTTTGTGTTAATTGCAAAGCAAAGTGGGTGCATGCTTCATCGCAATTAATCTTCTTCAATTGGGTGTCCCCTAACATATATATTTGAAAAATCATTTTTGAAGAACAAAAAAGAAATTGATATCAACTATACTACTTCAAAATTGTTGTCAAATATAATTCTTATTTTGAAAATAACTAATTTTATAAAATGTTATCAACATTTTAAAAACACCCAGAGGTTGTTAGATATAGTGTCAATATTATATTTGAATAATACATCCAATTTAAATGAAACTTCTTCCATTATACATTGGTAACGAAAATATATAATGGAGGAAAATTTGATGATATACATACATACATATATATATATATATATTAAAAAAGGGCCTCTAATTTGAAAAACTCTATATACTTCGGGAACAACAAAACCAAAATCTTAAAAAATGAACAAGATTTGGGGTAATTAAGCCCTTGGATTGTGTAGCACGTGGTGGGTTTCCCATGTGATGATCATATAAATGACTTTACTTCCATTGAGTACAACTTGAAAATCTTTCCTCTTCTTCTTCTTCCTTTACATATAATTTTGGGAATTGAATCATTAATTTAGAGATCCCATGCCCACTTTTAGTGCAATGCATGCAAGTTCATAAAAACACACACACACACATATATATATATATATATAAAGACCATAGTCATGCATTCACATCTTCTTTGTTCGATCTCTTTGTCTTCATAGGAAACATGGGATGAACTTTCTTTATAATCAATCTTAATCATTAACATGATCAGGCCCTTATTGGGATTGTAAGGCCGGGCGTTTCGGGGCTTAAATGCAACCAAATGAGGACATCTATTCTGGGTTCTGTCATGAAACCTGTTTTACA
>JANLJB010028752.1:1467-11921 GCA_026212285.1 Bursera cuneata | reverse complement strand
TGGTAATTTTTTGGGGGATAAGTGTTAGTTTAGTAAAAGCGTGGGTTTAAGTGTTTTCATGAAATCTAATTGGGGGGTCAGAGTAAATTCCCCCAAGATAAAGTAACTTGGTTGATCAGACGGCTGAGGAAGGAAGATGAGCGTACATTGACGTTGTTGGGTGAGACTCTGATGTGGGTCATGCTTGCAGTGGAGAGGGAGGCGGGGCAGAGCAAGAGAAAAAGAAACCTAGGGGGTCCTTATGTATATTAATGATCATAAATGGTAACGTATGTGGTTAAACGAATTGAAATATGACACATGGTATTTTATTTTTAATTCAAATAGTCCGGTCAGGTCGGGTTACCGGTTTCTACAGTAAAACCCAATCTAAACCCTAACCCGACAGATTCCAAATTACTAACCCGATTTGGGTTTTTTCCAAAACTTAACTCGACCAAAAACCGGATGAGATTGGATTAAAATGCTTACCCCTAATCTCAGTAACATTTGCTTTGGAAAATGATTAATTAGCATTCATTTCATGATATAATAAGTGACTAGTTATGATACTCAGATTTCAATTAAAATGATGATAAAGAAATATCATAACTTCCTATACGGATGCGATATTTCCATTCTTGATGGTAGGCCCAAGTTCCATGGAATCAAGATAAAGTATGGTATTATCAAACCATCCAAAATAATTATCTCCATTTAATTTATCATATTTCTTTTTAAATAATAGAGATAAGTAATTTTCTTCTTATATTGCATCCTCTTGATGCATGTATTTAATAAAATAACATATAAAAATCATATAAGAAAAATATAAAATACAAATACATTATTGCAAAAAATAAATTCAAGCAAATAAATAATAATTAAGAGAAAGAAAAGAAATAAATATATATATAGCTGAGACTATTAAAACTTAATTTTTTTATTTAATTTTATACACTATTTTATAGCCGTTAATTTTTTTAAATTAATAGTAAAAAAAGCTGTTAAATTGACATAAAAAATATATTTTAACTTTTTTTTCTTTTTCTTCTATGGATTGTAGTAAAACAATAGATTGAATTCCTGTAACCCCACCTTTGTTCTTACCCGCATTATTGAGCCCTTATTGTGGTAATCCGGATTTCCGGAAACAGTGATTTAAGGGTGTAAGTGAAAGATTTCAAAGTTAGAAATCGTAATATGACGTATTTGTGATGTATACGGGATGACACGAACGTGATGACATCGTGTACATGAGTATTTAGAGGTTTTTGGGAGTTTTCGAAATAGTGGACTAAAACGTTTTTTACGTGGGTTCGTGGGTTTTCCATCTTTAGTGCTCAACCGTGACATTTTGGGAGCCACGTCAGTGGAAAATGGATGAGGACGAGTCGGCGATGAGATGCCGAGACTTTGGGTTCGGGATTCACGACCGTTGAAGATTTAGAAAACTATAGAAACACTCCCGGAGGCCAAAGTCTATATAAACTGCATAGGAGGTCAGCATTTGGAGAAATCTATAGAAACACCCCTGATCACCGGAAGTTGCTGTCTCCGACGATCGTTCATATTCTGGTGAAGTTTGGACTCGTGGTCGGTGGCGATGGCTTCGTCTCGGTCGCCTGAGCACCGTGGTGGTCTCCGTTTCTCCATTCGACACCGGAGTCACCGTAGATCGGGCTTGGAAGATACGATTATCAAAAATGCAACTCCCTCCTCCGTCGTCGAGAGCCGCTGCCACCAGTCGGGATCGATTTATCTCGGCGTGAGGAGTCTGGAGGTAGTCTCCGATCGGCTGTCCGAGGCCTGGATCGTCGGGAATCGATGAAAGACCGTTTGACTCCTCCTCCTCTGATCTGTCGTCTCCGGTCGCCACCTTGCCTCACCGTCGGTATCATCACACTCAGCTCACCGAGACGATTCCGGTGGTGGTGCCCGATCATCGTTCCCGATCGCCTAGTGATTTTCTGACGAATAGACGCCTTTCACTGCTGTTACTGGAAAATATCAGGTGGCCCCCTGGTTTTTAGGCTTTGGCATCTGTACCTTTCAGGACACCCCCACTGTTTGGATATTGACAGTTTACCCCTTGTCATGTGTTTTGACACAAAGACCCCTAAGAGTTTACAGGTTAGCAATCTTACCCCCGCTTGGTTAGTTTATGTATATTTATGAATTTACAGTAATGCCCCGGGATGTAAAATTTTAGTTTAACCCCTGGTTCTCGATTTTGTATGGTTGAACCCCGCGACTCTGAGGACTCATCCGAAATCATCGAAACGCATGGATCTGCGATACGATGAGGAATAGAGAGAGAATGAGGCTTGAGAGCCACGGTTCAGATATCGAGGTAGGGGTTTCTAGCTGTATGTTTCTATTATATTTTAACTTGCATGTAGATTTACTTTACTGTGTGGCTTTGGGAATAGAGACTGTGTGTGATGGACGAACGTTACATTAGATGATTAGATAGATCGGGACGTTGCAGACGTGTATGCAGACTTATGGAAACGAAACGTGATTCATTATATGATCGGAATGGACACGGAGTGAGTTATAGGTCATGAGTACCATATGGGAGAGTACGTAAGGATACGTTCGGATTACAAGGATACATAAGTGGTAATATGATATGGAATGGACGATACGCGAGTAATACTCAAGTGATCGTGAGTTACAGAATGGGTGAGTTAGATGGCGAGGCAATTAGATTAGTCGGAACTTAAGGTATGATTTACGGATTACGTGTGTGATCATGCGTGATGAGGTGGATGAGATATGAGTAAGCCGTACGTGAGTGAGGCCGTACAGGCTTGTAGTAATGAGTGAACGGTCACGGGACCGGATGATATGAGTATGGATTGTACGGACGAACCCCAGATTGGTCTAATGATACATAAAGATCCGAGGGGCTTTACAGATGGTATTTAAGACTGACTAGCAGATACGCAATAGTCCAGTGTGTGAGAGACGCCCTGATATTCGCAAGTGGGATCCCGATGTGATTGATGATAGTGTTAGACCTTATGGTGGCCGGTCACTCCGGGGCCCAAAGGAAACACTGATGATATGATATGATGATAGTGTTAGACCTTGTGGTGACCGATCGCTCCAGGGTCCAAGGGAAACACTGGTGAGATGTTATTATGAGAGTGTTAGACCTTGTAGTGACCGGTCGCTCCGGGGCCCAAGGGAAACACAGATGATATGATATGTTGACAGTGTTAGGCCTTATGGTGGCCAGTTGATCTGGGGCCAAGGAAAACATTACAGATGAGATGAGGGTGTTAGGCCTTGTGGTAGCCAGTCGCTCTAGGGCCTAAGGAAAACATCCCTGTTGCGATACTAGTGTTAGGCCTTAGGTGGCCGACTGATTCGGGGTATAAGAAAAACACTAGATTGGATATGGTATACGCGGATGTGATTGGAGAATGAGATGTGTACGTAGATAGTTGTGATTGGATGGATACTATGAGAAGTGTTATGATTGTATATGTTGTGTGTTGTCTGATGCATGCTTCAATGTTAAGATGTTATAGAACTGTATAGTGTAGAAATTCCTATTGGGCTGTGTTGCTCACCCCTTCCTTCATAGGTACTCGAGGTCAGGAATCGGACGTTGATGATCCGGAGCTCACATAGAAGATCTCGGATGGTATTGGGCATGTCCGGGTAGACATGGTGAGTCGTGATTCAGTAGTTAGTTGTCTGTTTTAAAAAGAAAAATTTGTAACCCGTTTTCAAATGTAAATGTTTTGATTTTATTTCATTTATTTACACATTCACCCCTGGGGTTCCTGTATAAGGGATTCTGTGGCGTGACACTTATTGGTCAAGTTGTTGGATCTAGATCGATTGAAATTGCTTTAAAACAATGCAAAGAAAGAGGCAAAATAAAGAAAGGCAAAGGACAAGGGTAAGTATTATGTGTATGTTTGTTTTAGTTTTTATATTGTCTTGATTTTTGTTACTTTTGAGAAAATTTATTTGTTTGGATGTCAAAAAAATATGGGAAAGGAAGATAAAGGAGAAAAAGAAAATCTAGAAAAATAATTTCTACATAAAGATGATGTGATATTATTTAAAAAATTTCAAGAAAATTATATAAAAGAAAAGTGAAGGGAGGAAAAGAAGAGATTAGAGAGATTGTGTTTTTTGTTTCTTTAAAATTGGAAGTTAATATATATATGGGTAAATATTACAATTAATCATAAACTAAGGGCTAATATTATACATAACCACTACGTTCTTTTAAATATTAACCATGACCCTAAGCAAGATTCTATCAAATCAATCAACACATAAAAGATATGTAATTATAACTACATACTTTATCTATCTTATTTTTATTTTTCAGACATAAATAATTTCATCAAAGGCAAATTTAATAAACCCTTGAGCTTTGACCTAATCACAGCTAAATCTCTCTCCTATTAAAAATATACAATAACATCCCTGACATTAACTGTGTAAGCTAGATATAACATAATGTGGGTGAAATTTTAATTATGTATATCTAATTGAGTAATTATCAATCACTACCCCTACCTTTTATTTAAATTTCATTCATATGAGACTTTTACCCTTTTTCTTTTCCATCATCCCTAAGTTCTTAAAAAATCTCTTCTAAGATCCTTCAGTTACATTTTCCGTTAGTTAACAATCGATGGAAGGGCAAATTAGTATTTGTTAGCTGTCTTCTTATATTTCTAAATAAAAAAAATTATAACTCACTTGTAGTTAGATATTACTACATTTTTTTCCGACAGATTTCATGAATTCTAACAAAACGCCCTACTAATGTAGGAGAAATTTATACCAATTATGAGAGGTAATCGATTCTTTAGTAAATTCATGAGTGATAAGTATTATTTAGCATAGAGATAAACTTGATATTTCAATAAAAAATATATTAGTAAGAGGTTTTGTAATGATTAAGTTTAAACTTGAGAGTGATGCTCTAATAACACCTAATCACCGAGGGTTAAGATTTTTTTCCTAAATAATTATATTATAAAATATTAATAATTTAGTAAAGATAAAATATGAATAAATATGTAAATATAAAAATAAATAAAAACAATCAAAACATAAGTTTTGAAAAATAATATTGTCAATAAAATATTATATAATAAATAAAAAAAATTCATTCATCATTTCTAAATATGAATAAAATATCATTTGTATGTTACAGTGTTTAGTTGAAATGTTAGTATTTATTTTAAGGTTAATTTGGTTATTTAACTCAATTTTATCTTTTAGAAATTAGTAAAATATGAAAGTCAACAAATATTGACTAAGAAAAAATATAACTGAAGAACTTAAGAAATTAAATATTTATTGAAAACTTAGGGATGGCTAAAAAGAAAAAAGATAAAAGTCTCATATGAGTGAAATTTAAACAAAAGGTAGGGGTGTTAATGATAATTACTCATATCTAATTTAACCCATCAGCATTAAATAAATAAATAATACAAAATTAACAAATTTAAAAAATCCAATATATATATACATATAAACAAAGTGAAATAATTAAACAAAAATATATATAAAATAACGTATCCTCGTTTTCTTTCTTTTACCTTTTTTCTACTCTCATCCTTATCTCTTTCATCTATGGTGATGCGATGGTAGAGTGATAAAGGTGCATCAGCCAAAGTAGTGGAGATGTGATGCACTGAGGTGGTGTTATGACCTAATAACATGTGGTTTGGCTGTGAAATTGTCATTGATTAGAATTTCTCATGGATTACAATTTCTCAAACACACAAGAAGGGTTGTGTTGAAGGGATGGTGATATACGGTAGTAGGTTGCAGGGGTTGTGATTCTGTTGTGGTTGTTGTTGGTGGTGATGCAGTAATAGATTTTTAATGATGGTGATGTGGTTATGGATTGCTAGTGCTGAAGACATGGCTGTCTTCAAATACGCTTGTGTATAGCAACTAATATGTGCAGTGAGTTGGATTTGGTTCTGGGTAAATTTTTATTAGTATCATGGTTAATTGGCTTGATTTTAGTATTTATATCGGAGATAAATTTTGTGTTTTGTGATAGGATTGTGAATGGTTTATAACACTGATTTGAAGATTTTTTGTGTTTATAACTTTAGGGTTTTTTTTTTTTTTTTTTGAAGTGTTGCAATGGGAAATGTATAGTTCGGGTGGAGGTTTATGAGTGATTTAGAGTTTTCATTATTTGTTCATTTTCTTATAATTTATTATTATTATTATTATTTTAAGCAAGTTGGATATTTTTTCTATAAGTTGCAAGGCTATAATGTGGTGGTTTGTAGTGGTGGTCAATTGTGGTTCATGTGTAGTCTTGTGATTGGTGATGAAAGTTAAAATGGATAAAACTATTATTATATTCTTTTCTACCTTCACTCGAAGTCATCATAGGTAAAGTAGTCATTTAATCCACTTACCATGATTCTACCACTGTCAAAAGTTGTTTATTGACAGTTAACACTAGGGATGTTATGGTATCTTTCTGAAAGGAAAAGGATTGGGTTAGGTTAGACCAAATCTCAGGGGGTTCATTTTATACCTCTTTTACGATCAATCACCCTATAAAATAACCATATTTATTATAAGACAATATCAAAGATTATTCTTGTGTTTTGACTTAATTTAAGCAAAAATCATATTTATCATTTTAATCAACTAAACTCTGAAAGTAGTCATTTAATCCATCTACCATGGTTCTGCCACTGCCAAAAGTTGGATGTTATGGTATCATTCTGAAAGGAGAGGGATTGGGTTAGGTCAGACTAAATCTTAAGGGATTTATTTTATTTCCCTTTTTACGATCAATAACCCTATAAAATAACTATATTTATTATAGGACAATATCAATGACTATTCTTGTGTTTTGGTCTAATTTCATGCAGAAATCATGTTTATCACTTTAATCAAGTAAACCCCTAAAATAGTCCTTGTTCATATGCCAATTGATTTAGTAAAAATCCTATCATAGAAGTCGCTAATTGATTGTAAGTGAGGATTAACCATGATCATTTAGATTCTCTAGCCTTAGTGGAATGACCATTAATTAAGACTTAGGAATAATTGAGTTGATCACCCAATAGTCCAATACGTGATTGATATTAGCCAAATCCATTCGCACCAATATAGTTTCATTCAGTTCATAGTTTGCATTCGTTTGATTTAATTATTTATTTGTTTTATTTTTTATTTAGTTACTTTATTTTTGCTTCGATTCAATTTTGAAATATCAATTTGGTTAGAGTGTTTAGGATTTAATTATTTGTTAATTTAGCAATTAATAGGAAATGTTAAGGATTGGACCATTGCAATTCTGTGAGAAATTGACTTTTAGGTGAACTTATCATTATTCTATTTAACAAATACTTATCATTATTCTATTTAATGATTTGTCCACTGCAAACATTTAAAATTTACACATCGGTGATGCCCTGCTTACTAGAAAGGAGGTGAGGAAGGTTGCAATCGCTTCTGAGAAAAGGCTTGCCCCATTTCCTTAGAGGACAAAGCACATGGCAAAAAGGCCTAGGAAGCAGACTCCCCCGAGATAGGAGCGGACTAGTTTTTCCCAAACTCTTCTCACAGGAAAGGGAAATCAATCTTTGGGAGTGAGGGAGACTTGAAAGATTTTCTATTGCCTTTAGAGGAAACATTCGATGGGATGTTTTCCCTTCAATGATCCTCCTTTCATGGACATCATGGTCCCTCCCAAGCTTTCATTCCTCCAGCCCTACATGACTACCTATATGCAGGTTCTCTCCAATAGGATGATAATAAGTTCAAGGAAATTGGTAGAGGAGGCAGTCATGGATCTTTCCTTAATCGTAGGCATGATAGTAAGCTTGACATCCTACGATTGTTATTATTGTCCTATCGAGTTGCTTTCCTTCTCGCTAGGAGATTATTTGTGCCTTACCTTCTTAGCACTCTTCACTTTTCCTTACAGGGGAATCAGATACTTTCCCAACACTATTGAAAGCTTAAGATTACTCTTAACGATATGGGCGCTTGAAAAGACGAAGAAGATAATGCTCTAGGGTCAGGTGAGGGAAATCGAGGATCAGCTTAGGCGACAAGCCAGAGTGAGAGATTTTCCTCAAGGTTATAAGGTTGTGCATGCCAAGGAATGAGAGGCTTCCATCAAGGCTAAAAGGTCATGCAAGCGAGGGTAAAGAGACGAATTGGAGAGTTGAAGGAGGAAGTGATAAGGCACAATGAACCCATGAAGGAGAGAGATCTCAAGTCGACCTTATTGTCGACTCTATGAAATAGGTGTGGGTAGTCATTTACCCAGACATCGAATTTAGGAAGGTGACCGAATAAATAAAGAACTTACTGGTCTAGTATATTGGTCTTTGAATCCTTTTGTCTTCATGGACTAGGATCGAGTTGATAGTTGTTGGTGAGACAACCAAGTAGATATACAAAGTTTCACCTAGTTGCAGGGTAAAGAGAAGTGGTGGACTTGCCAAATAATGCTTTAGTTGCTGGAAAGTATTCTCACATTCTTGCATCCACAACATTTTCTTCCCTTGCCAAATGGCCATGAAGAACAAGTGAGACTTATCAGTAGCCTTAGAGATGAAACTGTTGAGGGTCGCTAATCTTCCAGTTAGTTTTTACACACGTTTCATAGTCATTGGAGAGTCTATCTCTTGGATAGCCTTGATCTTGTTCGGGTAGGCCTCTATTCCATGATTGCTTACCATGAAGCCTATAAATTTTCCAGGTGAAATTCCAAATAAGCATTTTTTTTTTGGGTTAGGCTTCATGTCCTACTTCCTTAGCACCTCAAAGTTTTGATGGAGGTCTTCAACATGATGTTGGTGGTGAGGGACTTGGTCAGCATGTCGTCTACGTAGACTTTCATATTCCTACCAATCTATTCTTTGAACAACTTGTTTACTAGCTTTCAATATATGGCTCTTGCATTCTTGAGGCCAAATGGCATGACAGTGTAGTTGTAGTAGCCATGGTTTGTTATGAACGTGGTATTCTCTTTGTCCAATTGGTACATCCTAATTTGGTTGTACCGCGAGAAGGCATCGATGAAGCTCATTAACTCGTGACCTATACTGGTGTTGATGAGTTAGTCTGTTCTCGATAGAGGGAAGTTATCCTTTAGGCCAGTCTTGTTCAAGTTGGTGAAGTTGATGGGTATTGTAACGACCTAAATTTTTGCAACAGTATTATAGGGGTGTAAGTGAAAGATTTTAAAATTTAAAATCGTGAATTTACGTATTTTTGACACATACTGGATGAGACGTATGTAATGACAGTGTGTACGTATGAATTTGGATGATACAGATAAATTTGAGAATTTTTTGAATTTGGGAGTAAAAATAATTTGACAGGAGCAATTAGATTTTTCGTCTTTAGTACCCGATATTCATGTTTCGAGGGTCACGTGAGTGTGAATTAGATGAGAATGTGTTAGCATTGAGATGCCGAGACTTCAGATCGGGATTCGTGAATGTTGAAGGTTTGAGAATTTATACATGGACCTTCGAATCCAAAAAACTACATAAACAGCATAGTGGCCCAGGACATATAGAAAACCTACATGAACACCCCTATTCGTCAGAAATTGCAATCACTATCGATGTTAGTGACCATTCATATTCTCGATGAGTTAGGCCTCGAGATGGCTGGCGATGGAAGCGTCTCGGTACACTAGTCTTCGTGGTGGCCTCTGTTTTCCTGTTCGACGTCAGAATCGATCGGATTGACACTGTGAAGATTCGATTGCCAGAAATGCTTCTCCCTCCTCCACAGTCGACAGCCTCCACCACCAGTTGGGATCGACTCATCTTGGCCTGAGGATCTCAGATCTTGCCTCCAATCGACCTTCTGGCGTCTCTGTCGCCATCGATTTACCCTGGAAGTCCATGATTTCTCTGCCGTCGATCTCTCTTCTCTGGCATCGTCTCGCCTCACCACTGGTGTCGTTTAATTCGTCTCGGTCAGACGATCCTAGAGGTGGTTTCCAATTGATATCCACTCACTGAGCTTTAGTGCTCACCCTTTTTCTTTATATTTTCCTCCCCCAGGTTGTTGCACGTTTCCGTGCACGATTAAAGCTTTGAAATATATAAGGTTGGCCATGTGACATGTTGTGTTTAATGTCATATTTCATATTACATGTACACACTTTATTCTATGTTTTGTATACATATACGGATGGTACAACATGTATATCACATGTTGATAATGTATATATTATTTGTAAAGGTTTGAGTCATATTTTGATGTTGGGTATGGATTACTTTGTGGAAGGGATGAGGAATCCCAGTATTAATTGAGGTTAGAAGTGTTTTTGTGAAACAAATGCAAGAAGGAAGTTAAGAAAAATAGGGGGAACTCTGTCAGATTTGTAATAGAACGACATTATTTAATTTGAGTTAATATTCAGTTGCGCAATAGAGGAGCAGTGAGTCTGTGTGAGGGTAAGAGTTGTTTCGTGATAA
>JANLJB010028751.1:0-11917 GCA_026212285.1 Bursera cuneata | reverse complement strand
ATAATACTAAGAAATTTAAACCCGGTCCGGTTTCAAAATTGCTCTTCCAATCACAAACAAAGGCGCTCGGCTTTCCTTTTTCCACTTTCAATTTTCAAACTTCGAAGTTGAGAGAGACTTTAGGGTTTAGGATTGGATCAGTTTCTTTGATAATTAATCCTAAAATTTTGAAAGAAACTAGAAATCTCTGCGTCAGATTTTCCATCAACACTCTAATTCGCAGCCATGACTGAGGTAATCCTCATCCCCATCTCTCTGGTCCGAATCATAATCAGTATCTTTTTTTTTTTTTTTTTTAAATTTTCATTCTTTGATGGGTATTCAATGTTTTGTTTTCGCTGTTCATCATTCGCAAATGGGAAAACCCAATTGATGCACCAAGCTTCTGATTTGTTGAGAGTAGTTTTAGTTAGTAGTTTGGATTCAATTGTAATGCAAACCCCTATTTGGAAATTAAAGACTGAAACTTTAACCTTTTTTTTTTTTTTAACATGTGTATTCAATATGTCTTTACATGAAATGGAGCACGACCTCGACTGCACTACCTAGCCAACCATCTTTATTTCTTAGTTTTTATTTGTGTTTTAAGCTGGTTTGCTTGTGAACTGTTACTCACATTGACTAAAACTTGTTTTGAATTCTTAAATTCTTGCCATTGATATTTTTTGTTTCTTGTTCATGTACTTTAATGTCTATTATAAGTTTTTTTTTTTTTTTAGGCTAATGAAGTTGGTCCTTTTTCCATTTCCATTTCCATTTTCCATATATATTTTTTAATAATTACACGTTTTTAAGCTATGGTTTATGAATTGTGTTTGTATGATACAGAGCGAAAAAATGAACTGACTTTATTCTTTTGTTCGGTTTCTTTTTAAATAACACCTTTCTCCGTTTCAGTATTGGGTTAGCCAGGGGAACAAATGGTGTGACTTCTGCAAAATCTATATAGCAAACAATCCTTCCAGCATTAGGAACCATGAGCTTGGTCAACGTCATAGAGACAATGTTAGTAAGAAGCTTACCGATATGCGGAAAGAGAATGCTGCCAAGGAGAAGGAGCAGAAGGATGCAGCCCGAGCCCTCGAACAGATCGAAGCAGTGAGTCTCTGTTAGGAACATTACACTTTTTTTAAGAAATGTGATTGTCTTAATTTCTGAGTTCTAATTTAAGTTGCATCTGCAGCTTCCAACTGTTGTGCCAGGCCTTCATTAAATGCCATAAGTTATATCAATTTTGATCGGTTCGTCTATGGATGCAAAGAATTTATGTTATCTATTTAGATCAAGTTTGTGAGGTCGAAAAATATAAAAGGATTCGGGTTGAGTTGACAACTTTAGGCACGTAGAAATTGATGTAAATCACACTGCAAACAACTAATGATGCCACCCAAATTAACCTAGTTTTTCAAGCATTAGAAAGAAACAGGGTGAAATGGATTGACTTAGATTTAGAGAAGGGGTCACAGTACTCTTTGTGCTAATATTTTCTCATACTGAACTTTTACATATTTTTATGCTTTGTTTTGATTTTACTTTTCTTTGATCTTCAAAATCTACCAGAAAGCTAAGCGAAGTTATCAGAAGGATGTAGCTAGTCTTCAGGAGGCCAGAAATTCTAACGCCCTTGCTTTAGATGATCAAGAAAGTAAGTTTGAATAACTATAGTTTCATCAAGGTATTTACATATTAGCTCTGGCATCAAGGCTAGTTTTGAAAATATTGCTATTGTAATTATCTGATCTCCATGGCTAGAATTATGTGTTATTTGTCAGGTCATGTGTGAGACTTTATAGTCATGGGATTGGATTCTCCTGAATATCATTTAGGTTGCACAAAGCTATTAATTGAATTGAGCTTCTGACATTCAATTTGACTGTTTAAGCTTCACTCGCTAGGTCGCTTGCTCTGTGCAAATAGCTATAAGCTTGATTGCTTAATGAGCCAGGCTTGAGAAACTGTTGTGTCAGTTTTGATCAGGTTCAGGAACAGTTTTGTCTGGTTTCATGTGATTCAATGGCAAGATCCAATAAAGCGTTAGGTTACAGAAGGCTTCAAAAGTAAGAAATTTGCCATAGTATTACTTGTTAACTTTTCGCTTAATGTTGTGATTACTAATTTGCATTAGTAGATTTGGAATTTCATGATATAGCATAAAATATAACTGTGAGGCAAAGCTTATTCATTAACTCACTTAGGCTAGTGAACATGTTTGAGTTTGGCCAGATATACCTATAATTCCCTTGACCTCTCCCTTGCTCTTCAAGTTCTAATCCTAGGGTCTAATTTCTGTTTACTCGAGTAAATATGCTTGTTTTTATAGTGGGATCTGTCATTGAACATGATCATCTTAGCATTTATGAATAGTTTTCTTTTTTCTTGATTGTGTTAGTTTCAAACTGATACAGCTCAATGATGACAGAATGGGATTATGACAACACTTCGGGCTATTACTTCAATCAAAGCAATGGTCTTTACCACGATCCAAAGTCAGGCTTTTACTATTCTGATGCTATCGGTATGAGATCTTAAAAAGGGACTTTTGAGCTGGAGCTTTTTTATTCTTTATGTTGCCTTTTCAGATTTTATGTTTCTTGGATGTTATATTTACCTTTAAGTGAATGGAACAGGCAAGTGGGTGACACAGGAAGAGGCATATGCCACAGCTCAGGCTTCTGTTGATTCCAAACATAAACCCACTTTGAAAAATCCTTTGCTAGCTTCAGGAGCAGGACCTGTTACAGAAAATAAAAGTTCTGCTAAAAGTCAAAATGGAGCTGCACCAGGGCCAGTTGTTTCATCTTCCTTAAATCCAATGAGATCTGTTAAAGGTGCTCCATCATCACTTACTATTGGCAAGAGAAAAAGGGAAAGTAACAAGCCAAAGCAGAAATCAAAGACTGTATCTGATGAAGAAGCTGCTGCACTTAAAGCAAGGGAGGCTGCAAGAAAGAGAGTTGAAAATAGAGAGAAATCATTGCTTGGACTGTACCAGTCTCGTTGATTCAGAACTGCTCAAGAATGTTCAGGCTCATGTTAATGTTGGGGGTATGCCTGAGCATGATACTAATCACTTTCTTTTTCTATGATTTTGTTTGAATCACAACATGTAAGTTGACGATTCAGCTTACCTGGTAAAATGCTTGAAATCTTAACTCTAATTTTCGGAGATATCAGGATTATGTGCCAGTCAACAGATTGTAGGCCTGAATTACTAGTTGATAACTTATTGATATCATATTATTAATTGTTGGACTATATTGAGAAAATGTCATTTCATACAAATAAGCATGTTTCTGTTAGTGCATTCACTAGTTCAAAACAACGATGGATTGTTTCATGGCTCAGAGTATTGAACATATTTACGACTTTATATCCTAGTAGTGTATCTCAATTGATGCAAATCAAACAACTTAAATGACTGGATAGAATTCTAAATAATTTTTGAGATCTAATTTAAAACTAAAAATGCGTAAACTGGTTTTCTGTGATCTCATTGGTTGAGAAGTGACCTCATTCTTAATAAGAGACACCACCAAGTCATAGGTTTGCTCAAGTGTGGATAATCTTTATCAGGCTCTTTATCTAGCTGAAGTTGCTTAATTTAACTAGAGATTGAGACACCCTGAGTAGTATGTTACTAGGACTGGCTTGTTTTGTCTTAGAAATAATCTTTAAGCAAGTTTGTATTGGTTTAACCTTGTGCTGTTTGGTTTTTCTTTCAACCATAGCCAATAATTGTAATGCCATGAGAATAAAATTGTGATAAGTTTCAATGTCATGAATACAATTTATGGACGTTTTTTGTCAGTATATGCAGAAGTAATATCAACCATGCTGATAGGATTTTGGTGGTGACAACTGTGTGTGATTTGGCACTGCATATTTAATAAACAGCTTGACATTTTTTTATTTCTGGGATTTTAATTTTAATCTATCAGGCCCATTGATGGAACACAATTTGATCTTTTTAATGAATTTCCGATGCAGATACCAGAATATATATGTTGACAGGTCACATATGGAGATCAGTTGCCTTACATGCGTGCTATACACAATGATGATCTATGAATGAATTCTATTCTGTTGTCTCTCATTGCAACATTAATGGTATTCTAGAATCCTGATTTTTACTGAGGAAGATGTGGTGAGCGAAGCGAAGATCTCACTACTGTCATTTACTAACTGTTTAAGATCTGATTGGCAGCTTCTCTTAAAATATGACGGTTGTTTCTTCTGTTAATGATTGACATCGAGGCTTCTGTAGCATACAGCTTTTGTATATTTGGGACGAAAGCAATCCCCTTCTTATAGTTTGTTTATGACATTCCAAAGAATATTAGACCCAAACTTTCAAGTTCTGGAATCCATTTTAATAACCTTTAAATGCTTGTCACACTAGTTCGCAAATGTTTGTCATTTCATTTTTTAATGGCTCGAAGATACTAAATGTGGTTTGTTTCAGGTCAATTCTGTCATACCTCTCATAATGTTACTAGGGGCCTTTTTCAGTGAAGCTGAGTGGTCTAAAGTCATTTATGATTTGTGGGTAATTTTTACATCTTTTGCTCAGTTACTCTGGTCTTTAATTCTTGAATTCGGAATCTTTCTTAATTTGAATTTACTTGAGTTTTGAAAGATCTTGCAACACATATCTAATTGAATTATAGTATTGAACATGTTCGGATGAACAAGCAAATTAAGAGAGGATCATAATTCTTCACCATCTAGCTTCTACTCTTTAAGCATCAAAACACTCAAAACTTTGTAGCTTTAAAGTGAGGAAGAGAAACAAAACCAAATGGAATGGAAAGGATTAATGTGGAGAAGTTGTAATAAACAGGGCAGTGATTGTTTTCTCAGTTTTTCAATTTTCATGGTGAGCTTTTTCTAGTTCTGGTTCATTTTCTTTATTTATTAGTTACCTCTTGAATGGACTTTTATTTATTAGCATTGACTGGGTCAGTTGGAGTAGGAGAAATGGCAAAATCAACTTTCTCGGCTGTGACTGTTTCAACAGCAAAGGTCTTCTACCTCCGCCACATGTTGCACGATTATAAGACTTCTATTTTTCCACAAGATGAGGTGGATATCCCGTCAAACACGTATAATAGTTTAAAAAAAAGTGACATGAAGTAGATGTAAAAGTAATATCATGTGAGTTTCTAGACAAAAATTAATCCTATAGTTCCCCCTAAAGTTTGGTTAGGTGAACAAGCAGAGAGTACAGATTTATGTTACTCTGAACACTAGCGAATCCGAATCTGAATCCAAATCAAATTTTGCACCAAAGGGGATTGAATTGCTGTACAATATGTTAAAAAGAGAAAATAGGTTTATTCAATGGAGAAAGCAAAGTGTTTGTTACAAATTTCTTACCATTCTTAACACAACTTTAGATAATGCTAAACTCGTTGAAAATAAACAATTTTATACTCAAAATGCAGGTTTCCGAAACAAGCGAGGATGTGTTAATATATTGTTTTTTTTTTTTTTTTATGTTTTTTGGCTCTCAATCACTTCTGATCCAAACCACTTTTGACTTACCTTTTAAACTTTTCGAAGTACTTTCGTGGTTCACAATGCTTTCTACTCAAGCACACCCATAATAAATGTTTGTAACTAAAAATCTCCAAAAAAAATTAGAACCAGTCAAAAGTTTGTGTTCCAAGTCAAAGGAAGAAACTGTCCATGAAGAAGCTCTAATTAAACGTATAGAGCAAGTGAGTGAAGGAACATTCCATTATGACAAGTAGCAGATAAAGAGAATCGCCCACTCGGTTACCATAAAGGCATAACATTTACGAAGTTGATTACAGAAATCTAAACATGTGGCGCAATGTTCAATGTTGTATATATAGATATACAGTAAAATTCATGCACTACTATAGTATCGATCTGATAACATTATTGAGTTGATTGAATATGAAAATTGAGAATAATATAGAATCAATCTGATAAGGTATATGTCCTTTCTCATGTAGAGTACTACAGTGTGGGTTTTATCATATTAAGTCGATTGAGTTTTTTATCTGAAAACGAAAGCTCTCTTAAAAGTTCCAAAATTAATACAAACCCAAGTAAAATGTATAACCAAAGAAAACTAATGAATGCTTTTTTATTCTTCCAAAAAAAAAAAAATCTTAGTAAGAAGTTGGTATAGATCATGAGAAACTTCTATGGAGCTATTGAGATCAAATGATCATCATCAATGACCAGTAAGTTCTATCATCTTAAAGATTTTAGACCCAATATCAGATTATGGAACTACACATGCACTCATCAAAGTCATTCAACTGCAGCTATCATCATTATCACCAACAACCATGCAATTGGAGCTGAGGATTTTTTCTAAAATCCTCACCAAACACCAGTTAATTATCATCATCATTGCCACCATCATTATCATACAAAAAGACAAGTCTTTGGCATATATAGAAAAAACCAAAACCAAAACACAGCAAAAATGAAGAAACATACCCACAATTGCATCCAATGCCACAGCTCTCTTCTTCCTTTAAGTACTCAAGTTTCTTCACTCTAACAACCTCTCCAAGGAATAAAGAGGAAAGAAAGTGATCATGATTACAGGATATTATGTGGGTCTGCTGTATAATCGACATAACTAGGCTTTTAATAAAGCTAGTTTCGCTTCGATGGCTGGTCGTCTCTTCTTTTGCCTACAAGAATATAAATGCATGCCTTAGAAAAGTATCACAATGTAGTTAATGAATGATCTATCTGTATCCTTATTACTTTATTTAATTCTTTATTTAGCCTGCGGCAAAGTATATAAAGAAGTGAAAACGAAGTTTGGACCAATGGATACATTTTACATTATTGTTATGGTCCTGTGATGAATAATGATGATCATAGGCATGCCAGGGAGTTCTTCAAGATAATTCCATTAATTGTTCGTGAAAAACTATTTATGTAAAATTATCCGTTTTGGGTTTCAGGTAACAGTCCAGATAAACATTATTGACCTAAAACGTGTCTACTTAATTCAAGAAACCCAAATCTTATAAAACAGATCTCATTCAATTTGAAAATTTATACAATATGATTAGAGAAGCTCTAGTGCGCAGCTGATCTTTTAATGTCTTAAGTAATTAACTTGGCAGATCAGAAGTAGTTTTCGAAAACACTTCCTTTTACTTTTTGGGCAAAATTTCTTTAGTGTTTCAATGTTTTGATTTCCACCAAGAAAAGAATCTATGTATAAATGTTCATGTATGAAACTATTCAAAATAGTAAAGTTTTGTTCAATTTTATCGTGATGTGCTTTATTTCAAAGAAAAGTATTGATATGGGTTCTCATATTTGGCCGTTAACTAATAGATAAGTTCAGTATATGCTTTATATAGCTGAGAATTTTATAACGTTCACTCTATACTTTAGCATCCTCTTTTCTCTCATTTCTATTATTCTCTTTATTGCTTCACAACTTTTAGTACAAAAAATAGTACTCTGTAGGTGACACCTATAACATTACCTATAACCTACATATAGAAAACAGTACACATGGTTGCTTGAGCCTACAATACTTTTAAACGTAGAGCCCTCCATGGGCAACAATTGATGATTGCAGTTTGTAGTGATGGACAAATCATGGTCACAAAATGCAGGACAAAGCTATGTTATGTTATGCTATGTTAGTTTGGATTATCTGTTTTCTCATTTGATTCTTCCAACTTTTGTTTGACTGCTAAAACAAATTACTAACCTTTACACTGTTTAGCACATCATTACCATAATTATTCCACACCCTAATCATTACATTATACAAGTCTTTCTTTCCAGCCATGAGTGAGTAGTGTGAATGTGACTCTGTGTGGTGCATAATGCACATATTCCTCTTATCTTTCTTATTTCTTTTACCAAGTCCATGTTTCTGCTATCATTCTCCAACCATCTTAAACTTTCATTAGATCTAATCTACCTACCTGGGAACCCATCCATTCAATAAACAAAATGAATGGCTTTTAGCAATTCATGTTACCATGTTGGCTTTTGCAATAACAATGTACACAACTCAAAGTTTATTATCAAATGTCACTCATCCTACTTTTACAGGTTCAAATATAAAACATTTTGTTAGAAATTAACCTCTCCCAAAGATGGGTACAAATAACATTAGAAAATGAACTGAACTTTGTTGAGAACTTCTGTAAGTTGTTGCATTATTGCCTATATTTATTTATCCTGTAACTTGCTTGGGATGAGATTGCAATTTGCAACTGTTAAAACTAGTGATAAAGGTTGTGTGAAATCGGTTCACAAGCTCAACAAAACATAAAGTGGAAACCAACAAAAGTTAAAGCGGTTTTGAGTATCCTCTGTAATTCTCTAGATGTCCTGTTCTGAACAATATAATTTCTTACAATTTTGAGTCCATTTCATGGATAAAGACACCACAAAAAGAACAAATATGCCAAGATAACCACAAAAATGAGAACATGTATATATATATTATATATATCATATGACATGATATATATATGTATTTTTTTTTTCAAAAAGAAAAAAGAATCATATATTCATCAAGAGACACAGATCGAGAAATCTGAATCATCCACGTGTCATCGACCCAACACTCCTGGAAATGTCATGCACACCTCCAGGGTTGAATCCTAAGCATCCCAGCAATCCCTGCTTGTAAGGCAAGAATGTCTTTCTTCTCATTTCCTCCGCCACCGCTCTGTTGGCCGTGTAATGCAACTCGTGAGCCGAGACCGGCCCTCGCCGTCGGGAAACGGAGCCGGCGCTGTCGGTGGACCGGAAGCTTGAATTCTTTACATCTTCTGTTTCTTTGTTCTTGGACAATACTGCATATTTCCTGAGGGGATCTGCGCTTGTTGCTCTACCTTCGGATGCACTTCTGAACAGCAAGAGATCCTTCAGCTTCCACTTCCTGGGAGTTTTTGAGAACGAAATGGCTGACAGGATTGAAGCTGCGTAAGATTTGGGATTGCCAGCCGTTGAAGTAATGATCTTTGCTGTCTGTGAATTGTCATCTTGTTCATATATTATGTCGGAGACTCTCATAGGAGACAAAGATCGAGTTCCTTTACGAAAAGAGCTTGAAAGTGAAGAAGAAGAACTTGACATTCTTTCTCTGCCTCGTTGTTGTTGTTGTTGCTGCATATCCTGAAGCGTTGCTGCTGACATTACAGATGGGTCCAGATCTTTCTCTTGTGAAAGTCCTGATCTTGAAGTCGACCCGGAAGATGAATCCAAACCAGTTGGTGGAGGTTTGAGAGGCTTGATCTTACCACAATCAAAGAGCTCATCAGCAGACAAAGAAGTTCTCTCCAGTTGGCCGCTGAAGTTGAACTCAAAATCTTCGTCATAATCATCATTGTTGCTGTTGATGTTGTTGTTGTGTTCCTCTACATTAAAAACTTTGGTTGAAGAGGAGGTGGAGGTGGGTGAAGAAGAAAGGTGATTGAAGTCACGAAAAGGACGAGAAGGGCTAGTGGGGGCACTGCAGAAGAAGTTGCCGAATCTCTGAGGACTTGAAGGAGCAGTCATGTAAGGAGAGGAACAAGCACTGTCAAAGTTGAAGTCCATGGCAGCAGGAACTGGCATCACCACTTCCATCTCCATTCTATAATCAATACTATTCTTTCAATCAACTTTCGATGGTGCAATATTTAAGAGGGAGAGAGGGAGAGATTGGATGGGGAAAAGGGAAAGGGAGAGGAAGGAGGGGAAGAGGGAGAGGAGGAGATTGACTGAAGAAGAGAGAAAGGAGAAGTAAGAAGAAGCCGCCTTTATAAATCTACCTACTATGCTTGTGACATAATTATTATTGCTTGCTTGCTTTTGTTTTGTTGGTTTTACTCTCTCAATTATCCACCCTTAATCATCGCTTATTTTCCTTAACAATATTCTATTTTTTCTTTTAAAATGAATATCACATCCATTATAAATCCATAGATAAATTTCTAAATATTGTAAATGTAGTATTCATTTTCTTATTATTATTCGAAAATATAATAATTTATACGCCTATAGCTATATACATAGATTTAAAGATTTATGAAACAAATATTTTTATCTTTATATTTAGCTAGTTTTAGGGTATCAATATTAATTATGTGTTGGTCATAAAATTGTAAAGGAATTTTAAAAATAAATACTTTTTTACGAGATTTAATTATCATAATCATCAATCAAAAGACTGATTATTTTTCTCACTATAGATTTTGAGATATTGACAGTTCAACAACTCTTTTTTATTTTGGTTATCCGTCTCTAACGCTTCACAAAAGAAAATATATATTTATCTATTTGTAATCATGATATAAATATTTAAAAAATTTATATTTTCGTAGCCAGCCTTGAAAATATGATTAATAGAATGTATTTATTAGTTGAAATATCCTAAATATAAAGTGAAATTAATGGATTAGAAACCAAAAAAGAAATGTAATTCAATAATACTGTTTGAGATTTGGTTAGATTTTCTTAGTGGTAAGTGGAGAGGTGGTTGTGATAAAAAGAAAGTTAATTAGCAACTAATTAAAACCAAACAAAACAAGACAGTACAAATTGGTTTTACATTACCTTTTGTGAATGGTTTACTCTTTAAAAAGGGAGAAATTAAGAAAAGAAATTATGATTATTGATTTGATTGTGATGTTTAAAAGTGGTCAGTGGTGAGCCAAGTATGGGGCTTAGGCATGCTTAATAAAATGTTAATTTAGTCATTAAAAAAAAATTAGGCCTAATTGAATTGAATGGACAGCTATTGTGCAGTGAACGTGGGTAATACTTGACCTGGTTAGTGTCTCTCTTTAAGCTTAAAAAATTTGTCAACATGACTTCATTTAGGGTTGGAATTTGATCAACACCAACCCATTCCAGATCAAAAGTTGCAACTACAAAAATATATAGCTACAAGTTTACAACTCTCGATTTTTTTTATTGGGTTCCCTTAGAGACTCATAAACTATTTATATAACATGAGGGTACTTAGTCAAATTAAACTATTAATTAAGTCTTTCAAACTTTTTGATTGATTTGTTTTTTTAATAAATTTAGAATTCTGTTTTCTGTGCTATAAATTTTTCAATGTGTTTTAAATTTAATATAAATCTCATATTATTTTTTAAATTCAATATCAAATTATATTTTCTCAATTTTCTTTTTGAAACAAAAACAGAAACACATTTCCCAAAGTATGATTTTTTTTTTTTTTTTTGGGTGGCTTGAAGGAGATGAGAAGACTTTTGCCAACAGGTTCTGCAAAATTTTGACTCTGGGTTTCTCTTCTTGGGGGATGGAATGGAGTGAATCATTACTACTCACCATATGTTGGCTTTGAATTTTGTAATTTTTGGGACCATCATAAAAAATTGTCTATTACAAATGTAAATAATATATATTTTTTTTTTACTTGAATCGAAATTTCTACTTTTAAAAAATACTTTTCAAAATCCGAAAAAAAAGTAACTCATCTTTTAACAAAAGTATTTCCTTTTGCTGGAAAAGTAACCAAAACATAATTTCATAAACACGTTTTAGTTATGGTGAAGTACCAATTATGTGTATTTTAATTGATTAATAAATAAAAATAAAACCACCACTTGACCCAATTTTTTTTACTATAAAAATACAAGTAATGATAATGTCAAAATATTTTCAACGTTTTGGCAGCCTTTCCTTTTTTTTTTCTTGTATTTCTTTAATATAGTGCTCAATGTATTTAATATTTATATGGTGATGTCGACAGTAGACTTACCAGTTTCATAAAATTTAAAAAAAAAATATATCACATGTATACTAATCAAATTCCTACATTACGGCTAACCCATTTCATACATGTGCATTTCTTCCTTCCCACATCCAAAACGTTTATAGCAAGGGCAGCTGCCCAGGCCTATAACAATTCTTCAATCTCCAGGGAAATTAT